>CANXYI011577866.1:0-17783 GCA_948208565.1 Hura crepitans | reverse complement strand
ATAAAATATTGAAAAAGGCAAATTTTAAAAATTTAGTAAAACTAATAACTCATTTCGGGCTGTAAAGCTACTGATTTGTGAATTAAAAATTAGTTAGGCCAGGAACGAGCTAGGATATGCCCGGATGGACTAAAAAATATTAGACCTTAAAGCTTAAAAATTCCAGTGAGTCCATTAGTGAAAGAATTTTTGAATTTTGAGTTCTTTTGCAAATTTTAGTAATTTTTTAGGTCGACATGCAAATTGAGGTAGTCTAAAAATTGCTCTATCGATAGAATGTGATCCCTAAAATTCATAAGCATGTAGAGGAGAATAAATTATAAATTATAAAACAAACAGTGTAATTTTTTGAGGTCCATGTGAATTTTGGTGAATTTTTGAATTTCTACCAAAAAATCGAGTCATTTCGGGGCGGTTCGGGTGGTCGTAGGACCCATCCATGTCAAGCCAGCTGGCCTAAAGGCTATGACACATGGCAAGGCATTATGACAAGTGGAAAAATCCACTCATAAAAGGAGAAAATTTTCCCTTCTCCTTACTACTGGAACCGACGCCAATTAAAGGGAAAATAGGCATTTTCATCATCTTCTTCATTCTATTCCAGGAAACTCTTCTCACTTAAATTCATCCTTATATGTTAGAGACTTGAGGGAAAAAGAATCACTAGAAATGGAGCTTCCAATAATTAATTAAAAATCATCAAAAGTCCAAGGGTCAGAAGCAGTCCAACAAGTAAAAAAGGTGAGCTTTCATGGTTTTTTCTTAGATTTTATTGGTTGTTCTTGGCTAGAAATGGTTCCTTGTGATGCCTAACATTTGTAGGGATGTGTGTAGCTTATGTTTGAGGTATTGTGGAAGAAAAAGACTTAAAGAAGGGGAAGAAAAGCTTCTGTGATGGGCTAGAATTGAAAGGTTGGCATGTTTCAAGTGGTTCTCCTTAGCAAGTAAGTGAATTCTAGCATTTCTTTCATCCCTTTTGACTTTTAAGAGGGCTAGAAATAGGGAGTCATGTGTATGTAGGTTGATAAGGGAATGAAAGACTTGGGTTATGGAAATGGCTGGGGGCTTTAACATGGGATATAGAGGTTAAACTTGCTTGATTAGGTGTTAAGGAATAATGGTTGTTATTTATGATATTGGAACATAAGTTGTATGTAGATAGTTATTTGATTTAGCACGCGATTAAGCATGGTACACAAATGATCAAGCTAGATTAGTATGTATATTAGACTAATTCATGTATAAGGATAGCTTACTATATAAATGGCTTAATCAAAGTATGTGTGAATGTGAATTAAGAAATGGCTGAGGCATATGTTTTGGGTAATTCACCTAGGTTGGCATGATAATAAACTTGTGTGTGTGTGTGTGTGTGTGTGTGTGTGTGTGTGTGTATGTGTTGTAGTCATGTAAAAGTAATTGATTGTGTAACTAAGGTGGAGAAATTACTTAATTTGGACTTAGTTACTGAACCACCCAAAAGCCTTGGCAAAGAAAGTGGTAAGCAAAATTTAGCTATTTTGTTAGAAATGGATAAATGCTTTAAAGTTTGATGTATTATTCTTAAAATAGTCAAATTTACTTGGCTTGAATTGGATTTGAATATGGAATGGCATGAGAATGTTGGTAATATGTGTGTGATATGTATGCATAATAATGATAGTAGTGTGAGCATGTTTAACATAATTTGTTTGACATAGAATTAGTTTAATGCACACAAATAAAAATGGCATAAAATGTGATTAAGAAGTGGCATGTAAAATGACTTAAAAAGTGGTTCATAATTTGTGCCTTTCAGGATTAAATTGTGTGATTATGTAGTGTGGCTTTGATGCTTATGTTTTGGCCTTAGAAATGGCCTAGTGATTGTGTGGCTTAGGGCCTATGAACCTTATGTAAATAAGGGCAAAAATTATATTGAAAAAGACTAAGAAATGAACCTAGAAAGGGTTGTTGAAACTTGACGTAATTTCCTATAACTATCCAATTCAACCTTCACTTGAATAAAAAATACCACTAAATAGTAAACGGAAAATATTTGAGAAATACTTATGGAATAAAATCAAGCATAATTTATCTTGACTATTAGCAATTTATTATGTTTGAAAATACTTTTGAGAAATTACTCAGTACTACCTAATTGTGGCTATACCAGACCGGGCTAAAATTGAATCATGCTATAAAATTTATATTTGTCTATTATTCACCTAATAATATTATAAGAAGTCAATCAATGAAGAAATAAACATGAATTGAGTTACATAGCCCATTAGTTAGACACCTACTAGATGGGTTGACTGGTCAACTTAGGGATTTTAGTAGCTGCTACACTATCTGATTTTTAGACAGGGCTAATACAGTGGCCTAGGTCCACATTAGGGCCACTGTACTAGTCTATTGGATAGACAATTGCCTACCTTTGCCACCTAATTCCAGCTAATTAATTTTGTTGATGCAACAATATAAGTCCCAGAGGGCTACTGCACTAGTCTATTTGACAAACCAGTCTACTAGGCAGACACAGTTTTGCCATCACAAATCTTCAAACATGGCCGATACAGTGGCCAAGGTCCTATAGGGCTATTATACTAGTATGTTGGATAGACAACCTCATTATTTGCACCTTAGGTGCTAGAACTTAATTAGGCCGGTGCAACAGTCGGGGTCCAAAATGTGGACCACTGCACTATTTTATTCCCTATAAGTTTAATGTATGTCAGTGTCGTCTTTCTAGTTGGTCTAGTTAAATTAATTAACTAAACAACATGAAACTTAAATCAGAGGTAATAATCATTAAAATCTACATAATTAGGCATGGTTATCTAAATGATACTGCAACATGTGTACTTAGGGGTACTTTGATAATTTTTACACATATGGATTTTGTTGTCTAGATAATTATATTCTTTTAATATTATTACTAGAAATTTTTTGAATCAATAATTTATTTGCTTTTGAATGAGTAAATAAGCAGGCAATTGGCATATACAGGTATAAGGGCATTTGGGTAATTTGTATACGTAATAGTTTCCACCCCAATAAATTAAGTAACTAGAATGATATATCCGAAAAGGGTCTAGATTTAAAATCTAGCTGAGTTTTAACTGACTACCTGAGTTATAAATAGTTATGGACAAGGGCAAAGGTATTTTGGTCATTTGAAAAAAATATTTAAACACTGACCTAATATTTTTGAATTAACTACTATTATTACTGATAATGGCAAATATTCATATGATATAGAATTTTTATGAGATTATATAAATAGGAATTTATAATCATACACAAGGGTAGTGGGGTCATTTTTTATAAATGTATTTTTCAATTGCTGGTATAATAACTTGACTAAGTAAATGGATATTATTGCTATATGAATGCATGATAACATATATGACATGACTTAAATGCTTGAGTTCACCATTGAGTATTATATACACATTGTACCAATTTTGGTGCACAGGTAATCAGAACCTACGAACAGCCTCAAAGTGCATGCCGTCAAGGTTTAAAGGATAGGTTAGTAAGGTTGCTATATGTTTAGTACACAATTTTGCACTCATGTACATAGGTGGGGAATAGGTGCCATATTAAATATTCTCTTTATAGTGTGGTCTATGTTTTGTTATCAGTGTATTATCGAACTATATTTGAATGTGTGATTGCCTTTATGTGATGATATGGTTTGTGAGCTTAGGGCTCTATATTTATGATTATTTGGTTGTGGCCTAAGGCTTGTGTTGATGTTTGATAGAATGATGATGATTAGGTTAATATCTGAGGGACTAGAAGGGTCTAGGAGATGCGAATATGAGTTATAGAAGTGTTTTTAGAGGTTGCAATTTTCTAGATAGGGAACCGGATGGCTGTTAGGCCATCGAATTTCAGGAAAAATCTAACTATCCTAGAATTGGCCAATATGGGTATAAATAATATGGTATGACCATAAGAAATACTTAAGGACAAATATAAATGAATTTAGAGTTAGATAAAGCCAAGTATTATAGAATAAATAAAAGTTAAATGAATAAACATGAGAGAAATTGAAAGATGGGTGACCTAGTGGGAAGTGCAACACTTATTAGGTATCTTTAGGAATCCAGTAAGGGGTGTCACATCTCTCTTCAAGAAATAAAATAAACTTGAAGAAAAGTCATACCTAATACATATACAACTTGCATTTAGGTTGAATTGAAGATATACCAAATATGAATGCGTCCTCCCTTTGGGAAATAAAATAAAATCAAAAGAACATCCATACTGGATACGTGTAAAACTTGCATCTAAGTTAAAGTAAAGATATACCAAATATGAATATGTCGTTCCTTCAAGAAATAAAATAAACTTAAAAGAAAAGCCATGGTAAATATGAATGCATCATCCCTATAAAAAATAAAATAAACTTGGAAGAAAAACCATAACAATTATGAAAATTGTAAAAATTTATTAAGCTAGTCGATTAGAATGTTATTGTTTGGTTTAATTAGTTATTTAATTAGTTTTAGCGCTAATTTTATTTTTAGGTTCTTAAAACCCTAAAGTTTGAATCTTTAGTTGATCAATAAAATTGGATTTTTGTAGATTTATTGTATTTTATTAGGGATGAGAGCAGTTAGTGTTTAGAGTCACCACTTAGCTCTACACCAAGACCATTAATCTTTTACCTAGAGAGGGTTCGAAATTAGATCTTATTTATGCCTTAATAATATGCTTTGCTTTTATATTCTAACGTTTATCAATCATGTATCATGCAAGCAAGTGTCTAATTAAAGCATTCATGTCACTTTTCATTTAGAGAAAGTAAATGGTAGTATTGAAATA
Source organism: Hura crepitans (assembly GCA_948208565.1). Taxonomy (NCBI): domain Eukaryota; kingdom Viridiplantae; phylum Streptophyta; class Magnoliopsida; order Malpighiales; family Euphorbiaceae; genus Hura; species Hura crepitans. The sequence goes on along the minus strand of CANXYI011577866.1, from coordinate 12,965 downwards.
TACAACAAGCATGAGTATGTATTAACATCGAGAAATTAGATCATTTATTAGTGGTTATTTGACCTAACAACTACGTATAATTCAATAGGAATTAATGTTAATTGCCTAACTCCTATCTTTAGGAGATTAGCCTTTGTTAAAATACATTTTTCATGTGACTTTTATTAAAGAAAGCTTAAAACCATTTTGTTAACAAAAACACTAATTAATTACGTAGAAACCGTTAATGTGAGTTTAGGCTTCTTGGCATGTAAAACAAGTTATTAAGCTACCTATTACAATCCAAAATAGGAAAGAGAATTAAAAAGGTACAAAACCAAATAAGATAATACAAGATATATAATTGGTCCAGTCTTCACGTTGTCAGGTCTATACGGACCCTATATGGCTCAAGTAAGTATCCGTGCAGACTGCATGTAAGGGTTAATATATCCATTCAGATCTCCTGTCTTACTAGGATGGTCACTTGATTACAACTCAAAGAATAGGTTAAAGCAACATCTAATGATCTATGAAAACCTAAAAATAAACTCACAACAATTTACTTAGTTTGCATATTAAGGAGTCATGATGCATGATAAGAATTGTCACTAAGGAAAATTACAAATTTTATTAGTCACAAAAAACATGTAAATAAATATATAAGGACTAAGATTACATACATTTATCCATACAAACTACAGTCTTTGAGAGAGAGAGTCTAAGCGGATTACAAAATAGTATAAATATACACAAGACATGATCATCAGTATGTAATACACTTCTCGTGATAGGGAGTCTATACGAAACATTAACTAATAACAAACAAGCACAAAGCATAACCATCTATAAGGATTGCATTCCTCATGATAGGGAGTTCATAAGGATATATATTAGTTTTATCATACCAATAATCTTTATATGATAATTATGCGACATAGCAATATATAAACATGTCAAACATAGTAGATATAATACACCATACATAAGATATTATTAAAATAATGTCGAATATTAGTCCACACAGACATTTGATTACACATAGATCAAAATAATTAGTCTGTGTAGATGTGAACAAGCCTCAAGATAGGTCCATGCAATTAGGATTGAAATTACCGAATAATCACAATATGCCAAGAGTCAAATATGCACAATAAAATAGTTTAAAATAATGACTAACTCTTATGATCTATATGGGGATTAAATGGAATCACCTTACTATGACCAATCATGAGAGAACATGGGTCTATATGATACAATATAAATACATAATGAATGTATAATAGGAGGCCTCAAGTCTTACTTCATGAAGAAGCTCTTAAGCAATAACACAATAATGTAGGGTCTTAAAAAGAATTATGATTTTGGTGTTAATTAAAGTCTAGTAATGTGAATCTTGTGTTGAAATCCTCTTCTAAACTTTTAGATAGTAGGGTTTTAGCTTTTTAAATTGCCTCCCCTTTTTCATACCTAAGAGGGGCATTTATAGGTTTAGAGGAAGACTCTCCTATCTAGAAGAGGCAATGTCCTTCTAGGATTAGGAGATAGAGTCTGAGTAGGAAGCTCCTACTTCTGAAAGCTTTCTATCAGTAAGTCTATGCAGACTTGGGCTACTTAATCCATGCAGACCTAGGATATGGGTTCTCTTGCTAGTCCATGGGCTTTAGGCTAGGTTTTAGGCCAAGTTTGAGTTAGTCTGTGCAAACATAAACTTTGGTTTATCTGGGCAGACCATGGGCCTTGGTTTAAGTGGAGTCTAACTGGTTGATGCAGACCTAGTGGCATTATGTTCGAGCAGATCTATACCATGTTAGTCCATATGGATTAGGTTTATAAGGGGCTTGTATTATTGATTTAAGCCTATGACTAGTTATCATTATAGGCCTAAAAAGGATATGGAATCTACAGTTGCCCCCACTTTGGTGTATGTTATAAGAATGTATAAATTGAAATAGTACATAACAAAGTGAGAAAGAAATACTCACCTTGGTGTGAGGCTACATCGAATATGAATACCTACCTTAATTAGATGAGATTTGACTAGATGGATTTGCATGTTAGACTAAAATTGAGAGATTGGATTTACTTGTTAGGCTAAACCCAAGAGATTGGATTTGCTTGTTAAGTTAAACCTAAAAGATTGGATTTGCTTATTAAGCTGGACTCGAGAGATTAGATTTTCTTGTTAGGCTAAACCTAAATGAATTGGATTTACTTATTAGGTTGAACTCAAATGAATTAGATTGGACTTTGAGCTGAATCCAAATGAATTGGATTGGGTTTTGAGCTGAATCTGAATGAATTGGATTGAGCATTGAGTTGAATCTGAATGAATTGGATTGAGCGTTGAGCTAAATCCTATAAAAGAAACAAAAATCAGTATTTATTCAATATAGTAAATTGATGATGGCATACCTAGCTTCTAACATTTATGGATGAAATCTTACACTGTAGTGTTAATCAAATTGGCATGAAGCTAAATATGAAAAGATAAAGTTAATGTACTATGGCTATTGGATTAACATGTAGTTCAATCTTAGGAAAAAGAAAGATATCTTTAGATTAACATGTAGTTGAATCCCAAGAAAGAGGAAGATAGATTTTTGGATTAACATCTAGTTTAATCCCAAGAAAGAGGAAGATAGTAAAAGTTGATTCCATGATGTCAAATTAATGTAAAGTTGAATTCGAAAAAGATAATATTAATGTCCAATTAACTTGAAGTTGAATTCAATAATATTTAAATAAGAGATGATTTTAGTGGTCGAATTAACTTGTAGTTGAACTTAAAGAAGAGATAATTTTACAAATTGGCATGTGGCTAAATGCATTTGGACAAATAAAGATATTGAGTAAAGAATAGTTTATTTACATCTTTTCCCTAGTGGATACGAGGTCAATGTTTAAAACAAGTAAGCCTTAATTTTTCAAGGTTGTTCTTTAGGAATACTTTGAGGATCAGCTCAAAGATATCCATAAAGTGAGAGATGCTACAGAAGAGGATTTTGAAAACCTCTAATAAAAGGAAAAAGCTATAGGCTACTCCTCCTAAAAAGAAAGGGGTTGATGCCACCATTTCTTTAAGATAATTCTACTAGTATTTATGGATAAACAGTATTGAGTTTAGATGCTGAGTTGGGATTTCACACATTCTCTTATGAATGTGATCTTTAAAATAAGATTTGCCAGAAATTGATCTTTTGTTATTTAAAGAAGCATATTAACTAGGATGGATTCAATGGCTATTTCCACTCTATTGAGTTATGATATGGGGACTTTTAATGACAAAATAGCTTCTCATCTAAGCCAAATAAAGATGTTTTGTTAAAAACATTTGAATGTTGTAGGATGATTGGAAAATGATGTTGAATCTACTAGTTTGAAAACAAATTAAGTAGATTTACCAATTTTTACCTATTTTGTTCTTTAGCTAAAATAACACATTTTTTAAATGGTAAAGAACTGTTCATACAAGTAAAAACATGTGAAATTTGGCTAAAGTGGAGGCTAAAAATAAAAAAATAAATTAAGTTAGCCTATCTAAACCTATGCAAAAGTGGAAAACCTAATTTAATGATTGAATAAATCTATTTTATTGATTGAAAATTTGAATAAAACAAATTTATTAGCCTATTAGCTATTAATAGTGGTGAGCATTAGCTCAAAATTAGTTTATTTAATTGAAAAAAACAATACTTTGAATTATTGGTCGAAAATGACCTATATAGTTTTTCAATAAATTAATTCCCTAGTATTTTCACATTTAGGTGCAAATTTTCATATGATTTTAGGTTCTATTCACCTTTTGACATTGGTCTAAGGCTTTTTATAACCTTTCAAGGTCATGTTTTCAAGCACAACAAATAAACAAAGGCCATGAATACATAAAAAAGCATAGGCTAAAGTTAGTTTATGCAGGCAACACATAGGTCCATGAAGATAATACATATGGACCAAAGGTGGTTAGAATGACAAGCTATAGAATAAGTTCATGTGGATATACTTGAGGATCCGTAGAAGTAATCCTTGTAGACTACGAGTTAGTGTAAAGATGGATCGAGATGTTAGTCCGTGTAGATGCTAGGAGTGAAGTCTATACGGACTTGTCATGACAGAATGAAAATCGTCAGCCTTTTCCTTTTTGTTTCACTTTCCCCACTTTTTTTTATTTTCTCTCTATTTTCTTTGCACCAATGGCCTCTTCAATAACTTCTAATTCATCGTCTTCCTCTATCGATGTGACTATGGCTATCGACGAGACTCTAATGGTATTATTATTACTGTTGGTCAGTATTTCTCCTCCTTCTCTACCTCTTTCACAAATAAAAGACACTTATATGCCAATTTTAAAGGGTTTTGTGCCCTCTTTGATAATTAACCAACTCAAAACATAGCTCTAGTGAATGGATCTCCTTCAATGTGCTTATGCTAATTCTAGCTAACTTGGTAGGTCATGCATGCACCAAAATATACCCCTAGGTTCATTTCATCCTTTTCTTAACTTTCTTTTTTATTTTGGTTACTTTTTCACCTCATCTCTTTTTATTTGCTATTAACTAGTTCTACAGGTTTATACAGACCTAGTTTGCCTAGGATACACTTGGTACGTGCAATCTACCCTTTAACCAACACTTATAAAATCTTTAAGATAGCTCTTAAGCCTTTCTTCATATGATAGGATAAGTGGTCTCTACAGACTCATTAGGTGCTATTTGGAGTCTATGTGGACTCTTATTTATGTGCTTATAGGGTCTTTGTAGACCTTGTGTAATGATTTTTGTACCTTATGTGCCTTACCTATTCCAAATTGTCATGTTTTCTATCTTGTCGTAGTCCTTGCGGACTAGGATGATCTTTATTCATGCAGACTATTTTATAAATTTTGATCATTATTAGTCTATGCAAACATAGTTAAATGCTTGCTTGTTTGTGGTATGTGCGAACACCTATGCTTGAATATCAAGTCCGTGAAAACATGTGTCGTGCCTTAGTGCCAATGTGCAATGGTTTATTAAGTACTTAACTATGTTAACTTTTCTTGTAGATGTGTTTTAAGTGTTGGGGCACTCTATCAGGCACACAATAGTGGTATTCATTGATTGCCTATTCTCATAAAGGATTGAGTTTGATTAACTAGATTTCAAACCTTCACCAACCATTTAGTTAGAGGGGACTTTCTTAGGGATTTCCAGGCACTAAGAGCCTTGCTGGAATAGATGGATAGATACAATACACACCTTCTATATTCTATTTAGGGAGATAGCCTTTACCTTATTTGACTAGGCATTCATCATAGGACTACCCTGTACTAGTTGAGCAATTGCATTCAATGCTAGCTACTGCTTCCCCATTCTTTGCCTCTAATAAGTGAGGAGTTTACTTAGTTTTATGCCTCATGATCTCTCAAGTAGAATTTGATGTACTAATTTGTACTTGTATGAGCAGTGGGCTAATTCTGCACCTATTACTCAACCTAAGGTGGATCAGTATGCTCATTGTTTTGTTTTGTATCTACTAAGGACCACATTGTTTGCAAATGCTAATAGCAATATGAGCTAGAGCTTTTACCTATGCTAGAGTAGATTGAGGGCATTAGTTCTTGGAACTGGTGTTGCTATTCATTAAGTTGGATGTATAAGAGCCTATACATGGTGATTCATATGAATAAAAGCCATCAGTTCATCTAAGGCTTTGTCTCAAGTGTCATGGTAAGTCCTTTTCTATGAACTTTGTCTATCATTTCTTGATTTCTTATTTCCTTTAGTTTTGAAATTATTTTTGCATAGGTCTGGGCATATGATCTTCATTTGCTATCATGTCCATGTGAGCTAGATATCCTGCATCCATATCTAGTAATGGATAGATGGGTATGACCATCTACAAAACCCTATAATGCCTTATCACTGATGCATCATTGCCAGTATCTAATCTCGTGAGCTTCGAATGATGTGAGTAATCTTATAAAAATATAAATACATTGATTAGCTCAATTTATGAATGATGTACTTACCTAATTTTCTTTCTTTTAGGTTAACTTAGCTTAATGGGTATTTCCCCCACAAGATATGGTAGATTTTCTCCATTTTGTGTGAGAGTTGTCATATTAGAGGATTCTATTGACAACCCTAGAGGCCTATTCTTGGTTTCTAAAGGAAAAAGTGCTGAGTTGTCACATAGGCCTTAAGGCATGCTATATTCCTCAAGGTCCTCCTAACATCATGCTATTCAGGTGATACATTGAATGCCTAGAGTTTGTTTAGGGCATGACTATAGGTGTACCCAAAGATGCATTTAGTAGATGTTGAAGGGGGAGATTATTCTCCTTGGGTGTCTATACACTTATTACCTCATGTGCCATATACTTCAGGACCTACTCTTTAAGTATTCTTGTTTGGCTTCCTATTCATAATTGCTAAAGTCATTTTTAGATTGTGTGTTATATTGTAGCCTACTTCTACTACTTTCAAAGTTAGGCCTTCTTTATCTCAAAAAAGGGTGAAGACAATCCTTAGTTCTTAGGGTCCTCAATTCTCACCTCCTCTTTTGTGTATTGCTAGAAGTAGAGCTTCTAATATAATTGGTAGTCAGTTATCATTGCCTGGTGAAGTTATGGGCACTTTAATTGATGTGCCTAAGCTGAGTTACATGTAATATGGCATAGATAGGGAGTTATCCTCTTCTCACCTTTGCATTAAGGACAATTGGCCAATTCCTTTCGAGCTAAAGAACACCACACTAGTATAATCCCTTTGGATTTCACTGATCACTATGTAGACTTAATTCTATGTAACAATTCTAGTCTTAGTTTTGATAGGTTAAGAGGGCTTATGTAGCGAGAACTACTTAAGTAATTAAGGCTTTTAGGTGAGCCATGGTAGATGAGACTCGAGTTCTTGTAGTAAGTATTTTCCTCTATAAGTTAGTTTAAGTATACAAGTGCATGTGGTATGCATGACATATTTAAAATGCATTGATCTCTCATTCTTTTGTAGAATGAGTTGACAAGAAGGGTAGCTACTCTTCATGAGACTCAGATGAAGTTGAGGGTGTTTAAAATTTCTAAGAAGTTAGTACTCTCTACCAATGATGAGGAAATAGAGAGTGAGAGTGAAGAATGAAAAGGATAGCAACCCTACCTTTTTTTTCTTTTTATTGATAGGTCCCTTATTTTTGTATATACAAACATTTTGATATAGAATATACAGTCTTTTACTTTGAATATATCTTGTATCTTTACATATGAGTACACAAGACTCTATACACATGAAGCTTTACAATGAAATACATCATTCTTTGAAAATATACCAAACATCTCCTCTATTTACATGGCATCCCTTATGGTAAGGAGTTCCTGATCATCCATGTAACTAGAGAGCTGAAGCTCAATGGCCTTCTTTAATATTTCATCATTGAGATATAGGACATATTCTCCTGTACCTATTAGTGCAAGTTGACCAAGTATTATATTTTCTATGACCCATCTAAAGTAATCTATTTTGGCATGCATAGCCATACCAAAGAGAATGTCTATAGTCTCCTCAAATAAGCATCTCATCATTAATCTAGTGTCATTTCAATTAATACCATAATGGGTGGTCACCGTTAAATGGTCATGGCTAATAAAGGTATCACACAGTATGGCAAAGACATCTAGAACCCACTAAAGATCGATCAGTGACTAACCCCTAACTTATCTAGCAAGGACCATCATACTACTTTAATGGTAAGGTATATATAATTCATTAAAGATTGGTTGGCTACTTCATTTCATGATAAGACTTACCGCTCTAAATATTTGGTCTGTACAGACAATTGTACCATGGTCTGTGTAGATCTAGTGATTATGCATGGTTTTGAGTCCACTTATAAATGTCTATACAAACTTGTCTTATGGTTTATGTCGACCATGACATCAGCTTTAGCTATATTGAGGTTTGTACAAACGTCTTCATGTGTTTTAGATTCCTTTTCTTTATAGGATTAGGAATAACATGTCTTGGGGTCTATAAATAGTCCTTTCCTCGTACTATGCATGCCATCTTTATTATGTCTCTCTTTTTCAGTCAACAGTTGTCCTAGATCAAAGGCTACTTGAACTTTACCCATCCTTACCCCATTTTTTGCTCTCAAGTTCTTGAGAAAAGTGAGGATAGACCATAATTTTATGAGTGCCACTATACATTATTAGGATCTCATATTTCACATATTTGTTTTTAATCATCAAGAGATCACCCCTACCCTTTCAATGTTGCTTTAGTGGTTCTTCTGGCTATCCTATCTTTTGAATACCATTACCCCCATCAATATTGTAGTGACCTTGGGAGTTTCTCCTTTGGTGGCTTAAAAGATAATCCTAGGTATGTGTCTAATTTCTTTATGGACAACCCTTCGGTTTACTTATTAACTCCCCACTAGTTCCATGGAATGTGCAAAGTGCATGTTGTTATGCATTCTTCGTGACTTGTTAATAGTCACTTTAGAGGACAAGTTTTGTGATTTCAAAGCCTTTCAAATTCTAACTAAAACTATTCAGTCACAATCCTTTTGGCATTATTTTTGCTAAAACCATTTAAGGATTGGATGCTTTAAAGAGAGGCGACATCAACTATGTAGTTAGAAGTCCACTACTCTTATAGGTTTACTTAAAGACCCCATTCGGGCTTTCCCTTAAGCATCTTATTATTTATTAACACTAACTTTTGCCTAGCATGCCCGTAAGGGTTTTCGTACTAGTAGGTTTGCCTAACTTTTACTTAGGTGGTCTTTTCAAATTTACCAACCTAACACTTTTTTTTAAATCTGGTTACAAGAGAAGTTAAAATTGCTTATGCCTCCTCTTAAGAAGTTTTAGATTAGGTAAGCCCTAAATCATCATTGTGAAAGAAGACTCGAGGGAAAACTTGACACATGTGAGCAGTAGATAGCATGGCTCAGTGATGTTACTAAAATTTAATGGACATGTCTTTGGTCAAAAATAGCTATTTATTCTTGTCTTGTAATTCTAGCTATATTCCATTAATTGGGTTGAGGCACGCCATGTTTTACATCCCCTCCTGGATTCAACAATAGTTTGGGTTGATGCAGCGAGTCCTTTCTGATCCTTTAGGCTTTTAAGGTGGATCTTTGACATGGCCTTTCTTGCTCTCCTTTCCTAACTTGTGGAAATGTCATGTTGTGCTAAAAGATAGACCTAATCATGAAGCCAATAACATAAGTATAGATGACAATTACAAAGATTGGATTATTAGTACTTCGAGAGACAACAAGATGCTAACTTTAAAGAGAAAGAGTGAAGATACAACTTCTACATCTAGAAAGAAAATGTGTATCTAGACTTCTAGAGTTCAACTATTTGTATAATATTTCTCACTAAATGGAAGTTTATATGCCAGTTATCATAACCAAGCATTTTTTTCCATTAATTGCTTTTGAAATTAAACTACTTAATCTTGGCAAATATACTAGATGCCCTTTGATAATACTACCATTACCAATTAGCCTTGGTAGGTTTTCTTTATTGGATATTTTCTCTCTAATCCCCTAACTTTTGCATGAAGTGCCTATTTTCAGGTTTTCACCTCATCGAGGTATCCTAACTTTTACTTAACCTGCCCCTTTTAGGGTTTTTAAATTAGCAAATTCTTTTTTTATTTTTTATTTTGATTTTAGCAAAAATATTTCTTTAGCTTGTCTAGGTTGACAGGTTATGAAAATGCATTGCCTTCTAAATCTGAGATCTTGACACTTCCATGCTTGAGCATCTTTTCTACCCTGTATGGACCCTTCTAATTAGGATTGAACTTTCCTTTAGGGTTTGTTACTAAAGGTCTAGTTTGCTTCAAAAGAAGATCACCTTCTTGGATTGGAATGGGTTTGACTTTCCTATTATAAGCTCTAGCAATCTTCTTTTGATACAATTACATGTGGTAAAGAGACTTAAGCCTTTTTGCATCAATCAAAGTTAGTTGCTCATAACTAGCCCTTTCCTATTTAGCTTCTAGAACCTTTACTTCCAAGACAACCCTTAGTGAAGGAACTTCAATCTCAACTTGTAGCATTACTTCCATCCCATACACTAGTGAGTAAGGTGTAGCATTTATAGATGTCTTGATAGTTGTTATGTAACCCCAGAGTGTAAATGGTAACATTTCTGCTCAATCTCTATAGATGACCATCATTTTCTGCAAAATTTTCTTGAAATTTTTATTTGCCACCTCGACTACACCATTTACTTGAGGTCTGTAAAGAGAGGATTTATAGTGTTTGATTATGTACTTTTGCAGAACCTGCTTAGTCTCACCTTGAGACTGCACTCTATTATTTGAGATAACTTGCTGCAGTAACCCATACCTACAGATGATATTTTTTTCAATAAATTTAGCCATCTACCTTGCCCCTAATTTATTGAAAGATTCAACTTTTACCCATTTTGAATAATTAATTGCTACCATTATGTACTTGTTACCTCTTGCTATGGATGGCCTTATCTCTTTAATTATGTCAATTCCTCATGTAAAAAATAGCCATAAAGAAGACAAACTGGTTAGTTTGGTGGGTGGTAGATGACTTAGATTAGCATAAATCTAGCACTTGTGGCATTTCTTAATGAAGCTGCAACAATCTATTTCCATAATTATCCAGTAGTATCCAATCTTAAAATCTTCTTTACCAAATTTGTCCCATTCATTTGTAGGCCACACTTTCCCTTGTGCACATCTACTAGGATTTTATATGCTTGTCTCATCAACACATTTGAGTAGTACATTATCAAAGTGACTTGTATACAACATCCCTTAGAAAGAAATAAATTGAGTAAATAACTTTCACAAGACCTTTTTATCATTTTCAGTCGCATGTTCTGGGTATTTGCTAGTTTCCAAGTGTGTTTGAATGTCATGATACCAAGGTAAGGCATTATTGGTTTCCTCCTTTGTAGTGTTTACTATGCCAATGTAGGTTGGGAACCTTAACTTAGTGAAATACATAGGCCTTGGTAATTCCTTTTTGGTAAGATCATATACTAATGTCAGGGTGGCCAAAAGCATTTGCTACTTAGTTTTGTTCACTTGGGATGTGATAAAAAGTGCATTGATTGAATGCTTTAGACAAATCTATGAGTATTGTAACATATCTTCTTAGATTCTTATCCCTAACTTTCCATTTGCCTTTTACTTGTTGTATCACCAATATAGAGTCCCCATATATGTCGACTATCTTTACCCCTAGCTGAAATAAGGTTTCAAAGCCATAGATGCATGCTTTATATTTAGCGACATTATTAGTGGCTTAGAATTCCAATTTCCTGGCAAAGAACATCTATTCATCTTCTAAATTAATGATCAGCATGCCAGCACTTGCTCCTTTCTAATTTACCATCCCATCAAAGAACATTTTCTGCCTTTCTTGAGATATTTCCCCCAAGTACTCATTTGGAAAATTGAATTCTTCTTCTTTACCCTCGATAGATTGTTATGCTAGAAACTCTGCCACTACTTGACCCTTGATCATTTTCTTGGTTATATAAGAGATAACAAATTCCTACAATAACAAGATCCATCGACCCATTTTTCCCACTAGGGAAGGTGTAGTTCATAGGTACCTCTAAGGATCATGTCTAGTGTAACGCCCGATAGTCAAGGTCTTATAAATAGTACCTTTAGGGCCCAAGTGATGTTCCTCACAGTGCAGGTTGTCATTTCGAGTTTGATGACTGGCATATTGGTCATAAAACTTTGACAAGCCTAAAAATAGGAAAAACGAATGAATTAAAAATTTCAGTGGAACCAATAATTCATATTAGGTCAAGAACTAATGTTTACGGAGATAAAATGAGGTCGGGTTGGGACTGCCCTAGGAATGTGCCCGGATGGTCTCAAAAATATCATACCCTATACCTCAAAAATTCCATTGAGTATGATGGAGAAGGAATTAGAATTTTCTAAGGTCAATAGATATTTTTTCGAAATATTTTATTTTGATCATAAATAGTGCCAAAAAGTCAATAGTGGAATTTTGACCCAAAATTTTATGTGGGCCTTAGTCCTACAAATTGAGAAATTTTAAAACTAAAATCGAAATTTTTGGAGACACGGAGAATATTTTCTGAATTTTCGAAGCAAAAAGTGACATAATGTGTACATAAAGTAATTGGGGCCCATTAGGCCCAATTTATTGGATCCAACCCATCAAGGATAAGTTATTAAATATGTGTTATCAGCCCACCCATGTAAAGTCATCTTCTTCCCCATGAAAAACTCCATGGCTGACATGAACACCAAGAAAAGCCACTATTTTTAGCCATTTTCTCTCTCCTAAATCCCACAAAAATTCACCTAAAATTAATAGAAATTAAGCCTCCATCATCTAAGGATCTCAATTCTAGCAAGAATGTCAAGAAAGAAGGCCAAAATTGCATAATTCACCATTTGGGTGAATAGTTGACAAAGTAAGACAAAATCCTTTAATCTCATTTTTTTTTATTTTTGATATAGTTAGCTTAGGCAATTCTAAGAGTTCCTATGTTTTTAGAATTTAAATTGGAGTTGTAGGTGGTTTTTTAGAATTTTTCTAAGCCAATTTTAGTGTATGTTAGGGGTTAATATTTCAAGTGAGAGGGAGTAAGCAAATCAAGGGATAAGTGGTGGAGAAAGGGGTGTGAATGCACCCTAGGTATATGGATTAACACAAATTTATTATGCCTATTGTGTGTGTGCAATTTTATGCTTAAATGTTATATGGAAATGTGGTAAAATAGGGTAAATACATGTAATTAGGCAAATTGACCTTATAAGTATGTATATGGCATAGAATTAATAAGATTTGGGGATTGAATAAGGAAAGAATTCATGTGTAAATGTTTGTGCCTATGGTGGCCGAAAATGGTATTAAAATGGACATGGCATGTATGTCTAAGTAATGGATGAATATATGTGTAATTTAGATGTTATAGCCACAAGCAAAGTGACCTAGAGATTTAGTCCATTATG
>CANXYI011577704.1:0-17652 GCA_948208565.1 Hura crepitans | reverse complement strand
GCATGTATGAATACATGTGTGTAGATGTAGACATTTGAATATGGCATTGCATTAATATGACGAATGTGACCAAAATTAATACTTAAACTGCTTAATCACTTGGGGCGGTCATTATTGACCTTACCAAGTTCAAAAGCTATTGTAAGCTTCATTTAAATAGTGGAACTAAAAATAAAACATGTTTAATGGCCCATATGCTTAACAACCTAGATGGATAGGTTGACTACTCAACTAGGGGAATAGTAGCAACTGTTAGGGCACTACGGTGCTTTTTGATGTTTTTGGTCTACAAGTCCACTTTTAGTCTAACCCATAGGCCCACACATGTTTGATATTTAGATCCACATTGGTAGTTGAACCCCAGGTTCATAAATGGTCATAATAACCATTATGACATGTTTGAGCTTTAGATCCTTGTTAGTAGATGGACCTTTAGGTTCATAAAGGTCATAGTAGTTGTCCACCCCCATTATCCATAGGACATATGCTTTGGTTATATGGGCAATGAATAATAACTTAATGAAATGGGTAGTACTAAACTTTTTATTCATACATAAAACTATTATACTTGCATGTGGAATGCATTATTCATGTTTAAAAGTGAGTTGTGTTATTTTTATGTTAATGCTTAACTTTGTGTATGGATATGTAGCATTTTACAAATCAAGGATAATTGAGCATTTTTATATATTAGTTACTTCGATTTCATCACTAAGTAAATTTCTTAGTGCATCATTTGTTTGTGATGAGTAGGTTAAAAGAATGATTGAGCCAAGTATTGGGATATCCAAACAAGCAAGAGAAAGCTAATATTTTGGTACTTTTTGATGTATGTAATTAGATTATGAGATGTATAGACATAGAACAAGCACTCTTATGTTAGATGTAATTAGTCTTGGTCCTAAACAACTTTATTTTGTAATTTAAGTTTGTATATGGTTTGTAATCTTATTTTAAATGTTTTGAATTATTTTATGCATGATTGCTGCCTCTTCTTGAGGCTCAGACTGTATTGATGTTAAGTGTTGATTTAGAGTGATTAGAAGGATCATAGAGTTGGAAAATTGATTAAGAAACTTTTTAAAAGTGTTTTTCTTAATGCAAGTTACTATTCAAATTTTGGGATGGTGCTAATATAACTGTCATGCTGCCAAAATTTTAGCATGATGATTCTCAAATTTGAATATGTAACTTAATTTTTAAGAAGTTTTTGAAACCCACATTTTGGTGATTTAAGTATACATGGTCATATGTTTTCAGTAATGTAAAATGTGATGGGATCTAATAGCTTGTTATTTGCACACAACTTATTCATGTTTAGCAATCGATCAATAACTTATACATAACATAATTTAATGACACCGAGGCTTATCAATTATTCTTATGCCTATAGATATAATGAGTGCACCTTATGAAATGAAAAAAGACCAAGCTTCTATATCCGTGGCACATAAGTCCGATAGAGTTGCCTCAGTATCTGGCAGTGCAGCAAGGTAGATGTCATTAGTAGCTTAGGCTCCACTAGCATTTTTACAAGAGATGTTACAGCTATTATGATAAGCTATAATTACTACTCCACCACCACAACCACAGTAGTAGGATGTTCCCTTAGCTCTTTAAAAGAATTATCTAGAGAGAGTTAAGAGGATGGGAGCTAAAGATTTTAATGGAAAAAGGTGAAATGGATCCTAAAACAACTTAATATTGGTTGGATTGCACTAAAAAGATAATAAAGTAGATGCACTGTACACCTAAAGAGAAAGTGATATGTAGCACCTCCTTACTTTAAAAGGAAGCTTCAAAATGGTGGGATGATTTGACTAAATACAAGATAAAAGAAAAGCTTACGTTGGATTTCTTCCTAGAGGAATTCTATAAGAAATACATACCTGAGGTGTGGCAAACCTTACCCGGATCGGGCATCGACAGGTTATCGGGCCCGACTAAGGTGTGCATGCATATTGAGATATCTAAACTCATCTACCCATTTAATTGTTATAAATCATTCTTATTCCATTGTGTACAAAAATATGAGCTTTCAAAAAACCTTTTTTAAATAGTATCACTTATTTAAATTTGGGAATCCTCGTGTTGAAAATTCGGCAGCATAACGGCTGTACCGGGTATTATTCCAAATTTTAAATAATAACTTGCATAAGAAAAAGATGCTTCTATAATGATTTACCTATATCTCAATGTGATCCTCTTATCACCTCAATAGCACACAAATATAGTATATGATATCTTAACCTCAAGAAGAGATATTGTACAGGACGACATGCAATTTTATAATATAATATAGTTTATAAACATTGAAACCAAAAAGAATGCTTAAGTTATAATATATTTATAAAATAGATACAAGTTAGGTCTATCCCCTTTACATATACATTTGAGTGCCACATATACATCACATCTATTTATGTAAAAGAGCTTTACCAAAATAAAGCCTTCCCTTGTGGGGTCTTGATGTCTCAAGGCTTCAAGTATCAGAATGTCCTTGTACTTACTTGTCGTAAATAAATGACATGACAAGCGAATTTCTTAGCAATGTAATCAAAATAATATGCACTAAATATCATTTTTAGCATGCCATAATTACATGTTAATCAGTAACATGCATAATCATCCAACATATTACATCATATGCAAAAAAATGAGGATTTGTCAAAATTAAGATCAGTTTGACATACACCATATACACATAACTTCATGTCATACAAGCATAGCAAAATGACATATAAGATCAATAATGTGTACCATGCACAGTTTTATTGATCATTTTAAAGCCATAACATGCATAATATGTTATTCACCATTTGCCTTATTTTTTTAATTATGCCTATTGGAATTTCCCTAAACCTAGGGATAGTGGGATCATAACTTATGTAGTGGCCCACATTTTGCACCTGATGGCTGCTGCACCAGCATAGTGTAGTGCCTAACTCAACTTACATGGCTACACCTACATATGCTCTATGTTGTAGCCCCTATGAGACCTTTACCAGTGGTTGCATATGCTAGATCCAAATATCAAAACACATATGTCCGCAAAGAGACTATAAGTGTACCTTTAGACCTAATCTAAGCACTAAAGTGTCCTAGCAGCTGCTATATCCCTTAGCTGACCAATCAACCTATCTATTTCCTAGGTTATAGTATCTCATAGCCTAAAAATTGTTTAATTTGGTTTCACCTCATTAAGTAAGTTTACATAGATTTTAACATGCTTGTTTTAGCCATTGAATGTCTAAAACTACTTATTTTTATTAAAATCGCATTTTGAGCCTGTGTGCCCATTTTTCCAAATCATTAGGCTGTATACACAAAAATCACATTTTTCCATCTCATATATGGATTTTTAGCATATGTTTAACATAAACACACTCAAATAAGGTCATAAAATCCATTTGGGTTATTTTATGCCTTTATAGTCATTATTTCTCAATTTATGGCATAATATGCTCTTAGGAGCTCTTTTTAGGTCACTTCAGGTTTAAGACATTTTTAGGTCCTAAATTCCATTTCTTTCATGACTTGTATCATATTCATGTTTAAAAATATGAATTAAAGCATGCATATACTAAATCTTTCATAATTCATAAAACATCATGTATATTACCCATTATAGACCATTCGGCCATACTAGGTGATATAGGCACAGTTAATATGAATTACCAAGCATTACACATAAACACATTCAAGTATAGTTTTATGCATTATCATTCAGCCACTCCTTATGGCTATACTCCAAACCTCTATTTCATATCATCTAGCCTCTAAAAGCATTCATTCAATTACAATAATGGGCTAAAAATGATTACCATGCAATAATCTTCCTTATTTCATGGCACTCGCACCTATATAGCCCTTTTTTACATACACTTTAAAGTATCTCAAACCAATGATCACACTCATATTTATCAACCTATGTCATTCGACCAACCTAATAAAAATCACCATAAAATAAACCTTTTGACTATACATTATACAACTATGACTAATACACTAATGGTGGCATGACATACTCACATAATGCATATAAAAGCATTTTTCACATATTATGTACATATACCCAACCTATGGTACATAGTGAGCATATTACATTCCTAAGGCCTCCTCTTGCTTTCATACATTCATAATTATGCCAAATAAGTATATTAGTTATTTATACCTATTATGTTACATATTAGGCTATTAATAGCACATTTGACACTTCCACTTTAGTATAATGCATTCAAATCATTCAAAAGACTTTAATACAATTATTACATACTATACAACACAATTAATGTACATTATTAATGGCATACCACTCGTTTACGCATTTAATACATATTAGGTATATTATGTAACATTTAGGGATTTTGAATAAAAGTGCTTATCTTATTTTCATTACACATACCGGGACAATCAAAGAGGATCCCAAAGGTACATTAACACCTTGGCCTTGCCCTTGTCTTGATTCGGTTCAGAATTTCCTAACATAAATCTAACAAATTTTCAAAAATCTATAATAAATCAACTATAGCTCTAAAAATAATCTAAGGCCATTTTATCAACTCTTGGGTGCCTCTAATATCTAGGAAAAATAATGGAAGTAAAAAATTCTTACCCAAAAAATTCATGATTACTGTTCATAAGGTTGAAAAACTAATAATTACGGATTGCTTTTCTCGAAAATTCCACTTCCTAGATGACACTTAGGGCATAGAGGCTCTAAGGTTTAATTTTAGAGTGGAGATTTAACTCTAATAGGGAGGATTGAAGAAAGAAAATGAGAGGAGGAGGGAGCGAGGGTGTCAACTATAGTTGGAGGAGAGGAGTGAATAGTGCTTTTGACTTATCGAGTCAAATTAGCCTATTTATATCATCTCTCAAAAATTATTTATTTTAGCATTTTTTCCCAATTTTTCTTCTCTTTCTAAGCCAAATAAATTTCCATTTTTATAGCAATAATTCACTTTAATTATCACCTAAATGCTTCCAAAAATCGGTGCTCAAAATGCAAAAAAACCAATTAATTTCATTACTTTTATGTTTCCTAATTTCTCAAAAAATTACTTCTTGATATCAAAAAATTTTGATTTTAGTGCCATTAGACTTGTTGGAATTTTTAAGTATCAGGTTGTATAATTTTTGTAATTTTTTAAGCAACTTTGAAATTAATTTACGATTCAACTTTGCCTCAGTCACTATTCCCAAGACACTATCATAAAAACTTTCTTAGCATTTTTAATCACACTAATAACCTCCGATTGATCTCAAACTTTGTCCAAAATTATTTTATGATCAATGTTTTCATCTGGTGTCTTTAGTGTATCTCGGGTCTTGAGAATACTATTCATCTCTAGAAAGTACTATTCATAATTATCGAGATTTTTAGGGTGTTACATTTTTTCCCCTCTTAAAGAAATATCATCCTCGACATTAGAGTATTACCTGGTTTAAATAAGTGCAGGTATTGCTCCTTCATTTGAGCTTTCATCTCTTAGGTTGCTTCTTCCATCTCATAGTGTTTCTAGAGAACTTTCACTAAGGGTATTGTCTTATTCCTCAATTCCTTATCTACTTTGTCAATAATCTTCACTGGTTCTTCTTCATAAGATAAGTCAGGATTAACCTCAATGTCTTCTGCTATTAGCACATGCATAGGATATGACCTATGTCTTCTGAGCATGTAAACATGAAAAATATCATAGATCTACTGAAATTCTAAAGGTAAAGCTAGTCTGTAGGCTACTAGTCCCACATATTCTATGATCTCATATGGCTTAATAAACCTAAGACTCAACTTCCCTTTCTTTCCAAATCATAAAACCTTATTCTAAGGTGAAACCTTAAGGAAAACCTTATCTCCACTTTATTTCCCCAATGATCTTCATTTTCTCTTCTATATCTTATATCAAATTTAGCACCATAACCTTACTTTCACTGAGCTCATTTTAACACAAAGGTGTTTTGCACTTTCTTACATATAAGGCTTTATAATGAGCCATACCAAAACTCACTTGATAACTGTTATTGTAGGCAAATTTAGCTAAAGAGAAATATCTATCCCAGCTTTCCTTGAACTCTAATGCACAACCCGTCAACATATCCTTAAGAACCTAAATAACTCTCTCAAATTGTTCATCAGTGTGTGGATGGAATGTTGTACTAAAACTCAACCAAGTACCTAAGGAATTATGAAGTTTCTTCTAAAACCTCGATGTGAACCTTAGATCTCGATTTGATATAAACAAAGATGGCACTCCATGCAACTTGACTATCCCATCTACATAAAGCTTGCTAGCTTCTCTAAGGATTAGTCCATTCTCATAGGTATAAAATGGGTTGTCTTGGTTAAACAATCCATAATCACCCAAACTAAGTCATACTTGCTCCTTGTCATAGTAGCCTAACCATAAAGTCTATGGTCACTCTATCCCATTTCCATTCTAGAGTTGCTATAGGATAAAGCAATCCAGAAGGAACCTAGTGCTTTACCTTTACTTGCTAATAAGTAAAGCACCTCTCACATATTTAGACACATCCTTCTTCATGTTTGGCCACTAATAAGAAAGCTTTAAATCTTAATACATCCTATTACTACCAGGATGTATTGCATAAGGACTACGAGCTTCTTACATAATCTACTTTTCTAACTCTTCCACATCTAGCACATAAAATTCTATCATGATAGTACAAATAGCCATCTCCCTTAATGTCATACTCTATTAGCTTCCCCTCTTGGATAGCACTTATGATACCCATCAGCCTCTAATCATCTCTCTAACAATCCTTCACTTCCTATAGTAGACTAGGCTTGACTTGTATCTCAGTGAACAAGGCACTATCACCTACGAGCTGTAATCTAACATTCATGGCTCTCATGGCTGCCATAAACTTTCTACTAAATGCGTCACCCACTATATTAGCCTTCCCTAAATGGTAATCAATTAGACAATCATAATCTTTAATTAATTCCATCCACCTCCTCTATCTCAAGTTTAGCTCCTTCTATGTAGGAAGTTCTTAAAACTCTTATAATTTGTGTAGATGTAACACTTCTCCCTATAAAGATAATATCTCTAGATCTTTAGAGCAAATACAATGGCTGCAAACTCTAAATCATAAGTAGGGTAATTCTTCTCATATGGATTTAACTGTCTTGAAGCATAGGCAACAACCTTGCCATCTTGCATCAAAACACACCCTAATCCATTATGAGACATATCACTAAATATAATAAAATCCTTTCTCGAAACTAGCTGCACAAGAATCGGAGCCTCTATCAATATAGCCTTAAGCTTTTTAAAACTCTTTTGACATTTGTCATCTTAAACAAACTGAACATCTTTCCTTAATAATTATGTCATAGGGGAAACTATCAAAGAAAACCTATTGATAAACTGTCTGTAGTACCCTGCCAACCCTAAGAAACTCCTAATCTCTGTGGTGTTCTTAGGTGGCTTCCACTCCATTACTACTTCTATCTTGTTGGGTCAACTCTAATACCTTTAGCTGATGCCATGTGTACCAAGAAAGATACTTCACTTAACCAAAACTCATACTTGTTGAGCTTGGCATATAGCTTTTCTTCTCTTAGAATCTGAAAAACCGCTCTTAAATGATGTTTATGCTCTTCCTTGTTCTTCAAGTAAACTAGAAAGTGATCTACAAATATTACAACAAACTGGTCAAGATGAGGCCTTAAGACTCTATTCATCAAGTCCATAAAATGATGCAAGAGCATTGGTAAGCCTAAATTGCATTACTAGGAACTCATAGTGACCATACCTTGTCCTGAAAGTAGTGTTCACCACATTTGATTCTTTCACTCTCAACTGGTAGTATCTAGATCTCAATTCTATCTTAGTAAACACTATAACTCCTTTAAGTTAATCAAAAAGATCATAAATCCATGGCAAAGGATACTTGTTCTTGATGGTCACTTTATTCAATTATAGGTAATCCACACATAATCGAAGTGAACCACCTTCTTCTTAACAAACAAAACCTATGCTCCCCAAGGTGAAACAATCAGTCTAATGAATCCCTTATCTAGCCACTCTTGCAACTACACCTTTAACTCTTTTAACTCAGTTAGGGCCATACGATAAGGTGCTATAGACACTAGAGCAGTACTAAGCAAAATCTTAATACTGAACTCAAGTTCTCTTTCTGGTGGCAAACTCGATAATTCTTCTAGAAAAATATCCACAAACTCAGCAAAAACTAGTATTCTACTAAAATATGATTCTTCTATTTTGGTGTCAAACACATGAGCAATATATGCTTGACAACCCTTCCTTATCAATCATCTAGCAGTGACCACATATACTATATAGGATAAGAAATTGATTCTATCTCTAATGACTGTGATTTTAGACTTATTATCAGTCTGAAGAGTTAACCTCTTATGTTTGTAGTCCAAAATTGCTTGATATTTGGACGATAAGTCCATTCCCAATATAAAGTTAAAATCATCTAAAGGCAATTGTATCAAGTCAATAAGAAACTAATGGTCTTGTATTCTTAAAGGGCAATCTCTATATATTCTATCAACTACCACATGCTAGCCTATGGGGTTGCTAACCATGATCTCTAGGACAAGTGGTTCTAAAACTAACCCCCAGTCTCATACCCATGATATGTATATATATGAATGTGTAGACCCCGAATCAATCAATGTTAAAATAGGAGAGTCAAAAAAGAGAAAAGTGCCAACTATGACATCTATCTTATTAGCATCCTCTAGAGCTCTACTGGCATACTGATGGGTAAAAGCTCTCTACTTTTGTTGAGACTCTAATCTATCTCTCTAAGTTCCCTTTATTCTCTCTCCTTTACTACTCTTCTAACCTTTAGTCTATATAGGTGTTGATCTCTAGCCCATACTTTGTCCCTTAGGACAATCCCTATGGAAATGACCCTACTATCCACAAGTAAAGCACGATTCTAACATATTCCTCTTACATTCTCCCTAGTGCTTCTTAAAACAAATCTGGCACTCAGGAGCTTGACTCTTTTTGCTCTTTGATCTCGATGTAGAAGCAACTTGAAACTATAGTTGTCCTACTTTCCTTTTACCACTCTGATTTGATTTTTATGACTGGCCCTATTTCTAAGATTATTGGGTAGAACCAAATTAGAATCCCTTATATTTCTTGCTTGATGGTGGAGCTACATTGGTTTCTCCCTAACCAGCTATCTTTTTCTTCTGATAAAATTCTTTCTTCTCTTTATAAACACCTTCAGCAGATCTACACACTTATACCAACAATAAGAAATCCCTTATCTTTATCGATACCACCTGGGACTTGATGTTAACATGTAGTCTCTTCTCAAACCTCTTGCACTTGTTTGCCTTAGTTGTGATAGTGTCCTTAGCATATCTACTAAGCATGGTAAACTCCTTCTTCTATTCACCAATGGTCTTCTGATCTTGCTTTAGATCTATAAATTGTTGTCACCTCTCATCCAAGTATTCCTCTATGATGTATTTCTTATGGAACTCTATCAGAAAATACTCCCAAGTCACTTGATCTTTAGTCTTATACTCCTTAAGATCTTCCCACCACTTCGATGCTTGTTCTTGCAGTAGTGAGGAAGCACCTATGACCTTCTCCACTAAGGTGTACCTCATCTACTTCATGATTTTCTTAGTACAATCAAGCTAATACTCTACCATCCCAAGAGTCACTTCTCATTCACCCATGAAGTACTTAGCCCCTATTTTATTAACCTTCTCTAGAAATGTCTTCTAAAGAGCCAATGGTACCTTAAACTATGGTGGTAGCGATGGAGTAGCGGTTGTAGCTTGCCTCAATAGCTATAGCATCTCCTAAAGGAACATTAGTGGAACATATCCTACAAGTTGTGTATGTCCTACCACACTAGCAGATGTACACCCAACTCTTGTGGCCTCAAGTGTGACCATATTTAGAGTATGACTCTCGACCTCATCCTCGTTACCTTGTGCCGAAGCACTCATCATATCTGTAGGTAAGAAGACAAATTGATAGGCCTCAACATCTAATAGTATATGATGTAGACTCTAGACTCTATTAGCACTTAAATGTTTCCTAGGAATGTCTAAACTGGAGCTCTAATACCACCATATGTGACACCCTTTACTCGATTAAGATAGCAACCGATCGTCGAGCTCGACTAAGGTGTGCATGCATATTGAGATATCCAATCATCTGCCCATTTACTTATTATAAATCATTCTTATTCAAAATTATTATGTGTAAAAATATGGTTTTCAAAAAACCTTTTTTAAACAGTGTTACTTATTTAAAACTGGGAATCCTCGTGTTGAATTCGACAACATAACAGCTATACCATGCATTATTCCAAATTTGAAATAGTAACTTACACAAGAAAAGACACTTCTATAACCATTCACACACTTCTTTTATCTCAATGTGATCCTCTAATCACTCCAATAGCACATAAACATAGTATATGATATATTAACCTCAAGAAGAGATATCATATAGCATAGCATACAATTTCATAGTATAATATAGTCTACAAATGTTAAAACCAAAAAGAACATTTAAGTTATAATATAGTTACAAAATAGATACAAGTTAGGCCCATCCCCTTTACATATACATTTGAGTGCCACCTATACATCACATCTATTTAAGTAAAAGAGCTTTACAAAAATAAAGCCTTCTCTTATCGAATCTTGATGTCCTGAGTCTTTTAGTATTAAAATGTCCTTATACCTATGCATCGTAAACAAACAATAGGCTAAGCAAATTGCTTAGCAGTGTAATCAAAATAATATGCATTAAATAACATTTTTAACATGCCATAATTACATACTAATCATTAACATGCATAATCATCCAACATATTACATCATATGCAAACAAAATGAGGATTTGCCAAAATTAGGATCAATTTGACATACACCATGCACACATATTTTCATTTCATGTAAGCATAGCAAAATGACATATAAGATCATCAATTTATATAATACATAGTTTTATTAATCATTTTGAAGCCATGACTTGCATAATATGTTATTCACCATTTGCCTTCTTTTCTTTACTTATGTTTATGGGAATTTCCCCAAACCTATGGATAATAGGATTGTAACTTCTATAGTGACCCATATTTTAGACCTAATAGCTATTACACTAGCATAGTGCGGTGACTAACTCAACTTACATAGCTGTACCCAAATATGCTCTATAAGGTGGCCTCCACGGGACCTTTACCGATAGCTGCATCCACTAGATCCAAAGATCAAAACACATATGTTCGTAGATAGACTACAAGTGTACCTTTGGATCTAATCTAAGCACCGAAGTGCCCTAGCAGCTGCTATATCCCTTAGCTGACTAGTTAGCCTATCCATTTCTTAGGTTGTAGTATCTCATGGGCTAAAACCTTTTGATTTGGTTTCACCTCATTTAGTTTACATAGCTTTTAACATGTTTGTTTTAGAATGGGTAAAACCACTTTTTTTTTTATTAAAACTGCATTTTGAGCTTGTATGCCCATTTTTCCAAATCATTATGCCATATACATAAAAATCACATTTTTCCATCTCATATATGGATTTTTAGCATATGTTTAACATAAACACAATCAAATAAGGTCATAAAATCCATTTGGGTTATTTTATGCCTTTATAGTCATTATTTCTCAATTTATGTCATAATATGCTCTTAGGAGCTCTTTTTGGGTCATTTTAGGTTTAAGACACTTTTAGGTCCTAAACTCCATTTCTTTCATGACTTGCATCATATTCATGTTAAAAAATATGAATTAAAGCACACATATACTAAATCTTTCATAATTCTTGAAAGATTATGTATATTACCCATTATAGACCATTCGACCATACTAGGTGATATAAGCACACTTAATGTGAATTACCAAGCATTACACATAAACACATTCAAGTATGGTTTTATGCATCATCATTCAGCCACTCTTTATGGCTATACTCCTAACCTCTATTTCATATTATCTAGCCTTTAAAAATAAAACATTCATTTTATTACAATAATTGGCTTAAAATGATTACCATGCAATAATTCTTCCTATGCTGTGGCACTCACACCCATATAACCCCTTTTTACATAAACTTTAAAGTATCTCAAACCAATGATCACACTCACATTCATCGCCCTATGTCATTCGGCCAACCTAATAAAAATAACCATAAAATGCACCTTTTAACTATACATTAAGCAACCATGACCAATACATAGATTGTCACATGACATACTCACATAATGCTTATAAAAGCATTTTTCACATATTATGTTCATATACCTAACCTAAGGTACATAGTGAGCATATTACATTCCTAAGGCCTTCTCTTGCTTTCATACATTCACAACAAATAAGCAAATTAGCCTCATTTTATGTTTATATAGCTATAAATTCTCAATTTAGCTATTTATACCTATAATGTTACATATTAAGCTCTCAATAGCACCTATAGCACATTTGACATTTCCACTTAATTTTAATGCATTCCAATTATTCAAAACACTTTAATATAATTATTACATATTATACAACATAATTAACATACATCATTAATGGCATACCACTCATTTATGCATTTAATACATATTAAGCATATTATGTAATAATTAAGGATTTTGAATAAAAGTGCTTAACTTATTTTGATTACACATTTCAAGACAAGTGAAAAGGATCTCAGAGGTACATCTATGCCTTGGCCTTGCCCTTGTCATGGTTTAATTTGAAATTTCCTTACATAAACCGAACAAATCTTCAAAAATCCATAATAAATCATTCGTAGCTCTAAAAATAATCAAAAGCCATTTATCAACTCTTAGGCACCTCTAGTATCTTGGAAAAATAATGGAAGTTAGAATTTCTTACCCAAAAAATTTGTGGTTACTATTCACGGGGTTGAAAAATTGATAATTCTTAACCGTTTTCCCAAAAATTCCACTTTTTAGATGTCTCTTAGGGCATGGAGGCTCTAGGGTTTAATTTTAGTGTGGTGATTTGGCTCTAATAGGGAGGATTGAAGAAAAAAAATAGAGAAGAGGAGGGGGAGAGGGCGTTAACTATAGTTGGAGGAGAGGGGTGAATAGTGCTTTTGACTTATTAAGCCAAATAAATTGCCATTTTTATAGCAATAATTAACTTTAATTATCCCTTAAATGCCTCTATAAATCGATGCTCAAAAATGCAAAAAAAAAATTAATTAATTTCATTATTTTTATGTTACCCAATTTTCGAAAAATTACTTCCAGATATCAAAAAATTTCAATTTTAGTGCCATTAGACTCGATGTAATTTTTAAGTATCAAGCTGTATAATATTCATAATTTTCTGAGCAACTTTGAAATTAATTTATGGTTCAGCTTTGCCTTGATCACTATTCTTAAGACACTATCGTAAAAACTTTCTTAGCATTTTTAACCACTAATAACCTTCAATTGATCTCAAACTTTGTCCAAAATTATTTTATGAATTAATAATTTCATCTAATGTCTTTAATGCATCATGGGTCTTAGGAACACTATTCATCCTAAAAAAGTACTATTCATAATTATCGAGATTTTCAAGGCAATACATGAGGACTATCTAGATGATAGAAGGCAACCATTTATAGATCTCAAATAGGAGCAAAAGTCTATGGGAGATTATGAGAAAGACTTCTTCATGCTTAGCCATTATGCTAAGGACACTATTACCACAGAAGCTGATAAGTGCAAGTGGTTTGAAAAGAGATCACATATTGAGATTAAGTCTTAAGTAGTTGCTATAAAGATTAGAGACTTTAATCAGCTAGTTATAGTCTATCATTTAATAGAGAAGATACAGAAGGAGAAGTAAGAATACTATTAGAAGAAGAGATCTTTTGGTCTTAGAGCATCTAGCTTTACACAATAACCAGGCAAGAGGTTTAAAGGTGGTTAGTTTGGGACACCACAACAATTTTAGAAGCATGGTTAGTCTTAGAAGATAGGCTAGGGGTATAAGGGTAAGGGTAGATAGTAGTCACAGGCAGCCAATGCACCAATTTCCACAGCCAAGAGTGGTCAAGTTCCTTAGTGTTCAACTTGCCATAAGCAACACAAGGGAGAATGCTAGAAGAGTAAGCCATGAGTGTGCTTTGGGTGTTCATCGGATCATTTCTTACATGATTATCCTACCAAAGCTAATGCTGGTCAGAGATCTATGCACACATTTACCAAAGGTCAGAAGGGAGACCCAAGAGATAGACCAGAGAGAGCTCATAGGGATAGAATAGAGTCTAAAGCTCAGCATAGGGCCCCTGCCTGATAGTATGCTACTAGGGCACAGGAGGAGGTTGATGAGTTAGATGTCATAGCTAGTACATTCTATCTCTTCGACTCTCTTATTTTGTCTTTAATTAATCTAGGGTCTACATATTCATATTTTTGCACATCATAGTATAAGATCGATGGTTAGTTTTAGAACCACTTAACCTAGAGATCATGGTTAGTAACCCCATAGGCTAGCATATGGTAGTTAACTGAGTATATAGAGATTTCCCTTTATGGATACAAGACTATCAGTTGGTTACCAACCTTATAGAACTACCTTTTAATAAGTTTGACTTAATATTGGGCATTGACTAGCTATCCAAATATCAAGTTATTTTATATTGCAAGCATAAGAGGTTAGCTCTCTAAACTAATGATGGGTTTGAAATCATAGTTGTTAGAGAGTGGATTAACTTCTTGTCCAATGTAATATCTATAGTCACAGCTAAGTAGATGATGAGGAAAGGTTGTTAGGCATATCTTGCCCATGTATATGATGCCAAAATAGAAGACTTAGATAATAGTAGCATATTAGTGGTGGCTAATTTTATTAATGTTTTTCTATAAGAATTACTAGGTTTACCTCTAGAAAGGGAACTTGAGTTCAATATTGAGGTTTTTCCTAGCACTACTCCAGTATCTATAACATTGTATCAAATGGCACTAACTGAGTTAAAGAGTTAAATGTGCAGTTGTAAGAATTACTAGATAAGGTCTTTATC
This sequence comes from Hura crepitans, assembly GCA_948208565.1. Classification (NCBI taxonomy): domain Eukaryota; kingdom Viridiplantae; phylum Streptophyta; class Magnoliopsida; order Malpighiales; family Euphorbiaceae; genus Hura; species Hura crepitans. The sequence goes on along the minus strand of CANXYI011577704.1, from coordinate 2,636 downwards.
AGACCAAGTGTTTCACCATAGGGAGCACCAATTCCATTTGTCAAGAAGAAAAATTGTTCACTTCGATTGTGTGTAGATTACAAATAGCTGAACAAAGTAACTGTCAAGAACAAGTATACATTACTATGGATTGATGATTTTTTTTATTAGCTTAAGGGTGCAGGAGCATTCTCCAAAATTGGTTTGAGCTCTAGTTACTGTTAATTGAGAGTGAAAGAGTCTGATATGGCAAAGACAACTTTCAGAATAAGATATGGCCATTATGAGTTTTTGGTAATGCTATTTGAGCTTACCAATGCTCCTATAACTTTTATGGATTTAATGTACAAAGTTTTCAAAAAGTATTTGGATCAATTCATAGTTGTCTTCATTAGTGATGTCTTGGTTTATTCCAAGAGTAAAGAAGAGCATGAACAGCATATGAGGACAGTTTTACAAATTTTGAGAGAAGAGAAACTCTATGCCAAACTTAGCAAGTGTGAGTTTTAGCTTAGTGAAGTGTCTTTCCTTTGACACATAGCTTCTACAAAAAGGATTCGAGTTGATCCTAGCAAGATCTAGGTAGACATGGAGTGAAAGCCACCTAAGAACACCATAGAGATTTGGAAATTTCTGAGGTTGACTAGTTACTACAGATGGTTTGTCAAGGGTTTTCCTTTAATAATAGCACCTATGACTCATTTATTAGGGAAAGATTTTAAGTTTATCTAGGATGATAGATGTTAAAAGAGCTTTGACAAGCTTAAGACAATATTGACAGAAGCTCCAATTTTAGTTCATCCTAATTCTGGGAAGGACTTTATTATCTATAGTGATGCTTTACATAATGGGTTAGGTTTTGTTCTAATGCAAGAAGGCAAGGTGGTTATCTATGCTTCTAGGCAATTGAAGCCACATGAGAAGAACTACCCTACTTATGATTTAGAGATGGTAGCATTAGTATTTGCATTAAAGATATAGAGACATTATCTCTATGGTGAGAAGTGTTACATATACACATATTACAAGAGTCTAAAGTATCTTCCAACATAGAAGAAGCTAAATTTGAGGTAGAAATGATAGATAGAGTTGATTAAAGATTATGACTGCCTAATTAAGTATCATCCTAGCAAAGCCAATGTAGTGGTTGATACTCTTATTAAGAAAATCATGGAAGCCATGTGAGCTATGAATGTCAAGCTTTAGTTTTTACCTGATAGTGTTTTGTTGGCAGAGGTGCAACTCAAGCCTAGTTTGCTATAGCAAGTTAAAGATAGAAAGAAGGATGATCACAGGTTAATGAGTGTGATAAGTGCCATCCAAGAGGGGAAGCCTACTGAGTATAAGTTAAATAATGATGGTTGTTTGTATTACCATGATAGAATATGTGTTCCATATGTTAAAGAGTTAAAGAAATAGATTCTAGATGAGGCTCATAATACTCCTTATGCTATGTATCTTAGTAGCACAATGATGTACCAAGATTTGAATTTATCATATTGGTGGCCTGGTATAAAGAGAGATGTATCAGAATTCATGACCAAATGCCTCATTCATTAGCAAGTAAATGTAAAACATCAAGTTGCATATGGATTGTTGCAACCTATAGCAATTCTATAATGGAAATGGGATAGGATCACTGTGCATTTTATGGTTGGACTGCCTATGACAAGGAGCAAGTGTGATTACACGTGGGTTGTGGTAGATCATCTTACCAAGACAACTCATTTTATACTACTGAGGATAGACTATTCAATAGAGAAGTTTATTGAATTATACATTGATAAAGTCATTAGATTGCATAGAGTGTCGTCTTTAATTATATTAGATCGAGACCTATGGTTCACTTTGAGGTTTTAGAAAAAATTCACAATGTCTTAGGTACTCGATTAAGTTTCAACATGGTGTTTCATTTGCAGATTGATGGATAATTAGAAAGAGTCAGTCAAGTAATCTTTTAATACTTGAGTGATTTTATGTTGGTGTATAAATGATGTTATGCTTATGATGATGCATCTTTGTCAGGCGCTTGATGACATGTTAAGAAGTTGTGTTATTGAGTTCAAAGGTAGTTGGGATTGCTATCTATCATTATCAAAGCTTGCCTACAATAACAATCATCAAGCGATTCTACGAATGGCTCTTATAAAACACTGTATGGAAGAAACTACAGGACTCCCTTATGCTGGAGTAAGCTTAATAAAACCAAGCTCATGGCACTAGATTTAATCAAGGATACTTAAAAGAAGGTAAAGATCATTAGGGATAGGTTGAAAGTAGCTTTTGACAAACAAAAGTCTTATGCTGATCTCAAGAGGAAGGATATTGAATTTAAAGCACAGAACAAGGTGTTTCTAAAGGTTTCACCATGGAAGAAAGTTCTACATTTTGGTAAGAAGGGAAAGTTAAGTCTAAGGTTTATTAGGCCATATGAAGTGATAGAATGTGTGGGACCAGTAGCCTATAGACTAGGATTACCACTAGAACTTTAACAAATTTATGATGTCTTTTATATCTCTATACTTAGAAGATACAGATCAAATCTGACACATGTTCTATCTATTGGAGAAGCTAAAGATAAGCTAGATATGTCTTATAAAGAAGAACCTATTAGAATTTTGGATAGAGAGGTTAAAGAATTGAGAAACGAGATAGTT
>CANXYI011577533.1:0-10487 GCA_948208565.1 Hura crepitans | reverse complement strand
TACTCTAAGACTATAGAGGAACATGAACAACATCTTAGGGTTCTGTGTACAGACTTTGAGGGAGAAACAACTATATGCTAAATTAAGCATGTGTGAATTTTGGCTGATTAAAGTAGCTTATCAAGTTCCTTCTAGATTGCTGCATCCTATATCAATACCAAAACGGAAGTGGGTAAAGGTGATAATGGACTTTGTAATGGGATTGCCTATGACCAGAGGTAAATGTGATATTGTGTTGGTGATTGCTTCTAGATTGACTAAGACAACTCACTTCATCCCTATTAGAATGGACTACTCGTTGGAAAAGTTGGCTAAACTATACATTGATGAGATTGTTAGACTTCATAGTGTACCTATGGCAATCATTTCTAATAGAGTTCTTAGATTCACTTCTAGGTTCTGGAAGAAATTGCATGAAGCCTTAGTTACTAAATTGGCCTATAGTATAGCTTTTTATCCTTATATAGATAGACAATCAGAAAGGGTGATACAAGTACTTGATGATATGTGGCATAGCTGTGCCATTGAATTCAAAGGTAGCTGGGATCAATATTTGCTTCTAGCTGAGTTTACTTATAATAATAGCTATTAGACTAAATTAGGAATGGGCTCATATGAAGCACTATATGGTAGAAGTTGTAGAACTCATTTGTGCTAGAGTGAGATTAGAAAGAGTAAGATCTCAAGAGTTGACCTGATTAGAGATGTAGGAGAAAAGGTTAAGGTTATCAGAGAAAGGTTAAAAGCTATAGCTGATAGGCAAAAATAATATGTTGTTCTGAAATAGAGGGATATTGAATATGCTATTAGTGAGAAAGTATTATTAAAGGTATCTCCATGGAAAAAGACCCTTAGATTTGGGAAAAAGGGGAAGATAAGCCTTATTTATTGGGCCGTATAAAATCATAGAAAGAGAGGGACCTTTAGTATACAAGATAGCTTTGCCATCTGAATTGTCACAAATTCATGATGTGTTTTATGTCTTAATGCTGAGGTGATATAGATCATATCCTTTACACATAGTCCCAACAACAAATGTTGAAATATAGCTAAACTTAAGCTACGAAGAAGAACCAATACAGATATTGGCCAGATATGTGAAGCAATTAAAGAGTAAAGCCATACCTTTAGTTAAAGTTCTCTAGAGGCATTATAATGTAGAAGAAGCTACATGGGAGCTTGAAGAATAGATGATGGCTTAGTATTTATAGCTATTTACTCTAGTTAATTTGGAGGATAAAAGTTCTTAAGAGGGGAAGAATTGTAATGCTCGTAAGTCAAGGCTTCATGAATAGTACCACTGAGGCTGAAAAGTGTTCTTAGAGTGCAAGATCACTTTCATGAGGCCTGAGGTACAGGTACTAGTCATGAACTTTAAGTGGCCATAAAATGATAAAATTGACTTAATTTAAAGATTTAGTAAAACTAATAAAATGTTTTAGGCTATAATCTAGTAGGCCGTAGGTTCATATAGAGTCAAGATAGGAATGACTTAAGATGTGCCTAGACAAACCTATAAATACCATACCCTATAGGTTAAAAATTCCCTAAGTCCATTAGTGAAGAATTTTTTAATTCTAAGGTCGTTTGCAAATTTTCTTAATTTTGAGCTTTGCATGTAAATCAAGGAAATTGGTTAACTGTCATGTCAATGGAATTTGGTCATGAAATTTTATGAGCCTCTAAATTGGACTAATCAAGAATTTTCAAAAAAAATGTGATGATTTTTAGAGGTTTGTGTGATTTTTAAAAATTTCCCAAAGTTTTTGCCCAAACTAAGCTTTTTCGAGATGCTTGAGTGGCATGTGATCCCATTCATGCCACCTCAACCCTTATATGAACTCCCTATTGACACCTAACTGTCCACATGTCAAGACTCACTCACCACCCTTTCTTTCCTCCTCCTTTCTCCTTCCACCATCTTGACACCATCTTTGCCTTTCGTCCACCATTTTTATTGCTTCATGTAAGCTTTTCTCTTGCTAATTGCCATAAAAAATCTTGTTAATATGCTGAGAATTAAATTTTAAATGAATTGGAAGCCATATAAGTGTTTAAAGCTTAAGAAAATTCAAGGTGTAAGCAAGTGTACATTGAAAGGGTGCTAACCGAAAACTTCTTGGGTGTAAGAGATTTCTTCCTTTTTAATATATTTCCTAGAGGATTTGGTTATTCTGAGAATGCCTATAGCCTTAGAATTTGATTTAGGGACTTGTGTAATTTTTTAACGATTTTTGAGTGGGGAATGGCGTGTATAGAGGTAGATGCAAAGTGAGGTGTGCTTTGGCCTCTTTTAAGCTTAAAGTGAAGAATAGGTCTTTCTTGATAGAAAGGTATGTGAATTTAAGGCATTCAAAACATGGATATTGAAATTCCAATGTAATGGGCTTAGTAATCTTGTATAGAAATGGTGGCAAATGTAGTTAATATGTGTGAAATGGTGAATTAGGCATATAAATGTGTTAATCATGTATAAAATGTATGCTTGGAATGACAATTTGTTGAAAAGAATATATGGAGGGACTTTATCCTCATTTAGCCAAGAGGTAAGTCTAATTTGGTGTGTGTGTGTGTGTGTGTGTGTATGACTTGTTAAAGTGAGTTTGGCATGGTTTTTAAGGTGCTTGACATGATAAGTGTATAAATTATAAGTGTACATGGTGAAATTGAGAATGGTGGTGATAGGTTTTAGGGTAGTGGGTAAGAGGTTGCTTTGCATAGGGACTTGGTATATGATAAGTTAACAAGGTAATTTGTGTGGCAATTAGCTTGTTAATGATGGCACTATAGGTGTAGGTGATGAAATTAATGAATAAGGTTTGTTTGTGTGTGTGTGTGTGTGCACTTCATGTGGCCGAGACATGTCCAAGTTGTACAATGCCCTAGTTGCATGGTAATGGTATTGTGTGTGTGTAAGCATACTTGTATGATGTTAAAATATATATATGTGCACTTGAATATGGATAAAGGCATATGTATGGCAATTTGGGAACATTGGCCAAAAGGTATGCAAGGCTAAAATGGAATGAAAAGTGATGTATGACTTAACATGTATATGTGTATGATGTGGCATGACATATTTGGCATGAATTGTGCAATGTTCATATGGCATGACTTAGGTGAGAATGTATGAATAGTAAAGCAAGAAATGGATAAAATTAATATACCTTTTAAGGTTAAGATATGGCATAGAAAAAGGCATTGAAATTGGCTTAAAATAATGAGGTAAAAGTGGCTTTAAAATGTACCAACTTTGGCATGAAAATGAGAAATAAAATTTAGACATTTTGGGATGGTTATGTAACATGAAATGAAAGCCTCTTTTATGACAATCTAAGTAAGACAATTCTGATTAGCTTTATGCCTATGAAAATGTGTGGAAATGAGTACAAATGGTGCTGAAAAATGATGTGAAAAGGACTTAAAATAGACCTAAAATAGCAGCCATAAAAATGTAAAATGACCTACAACTGTCTTGTCAAAATTGAATTTTGGGATTATTTTTAAAATGATTGCCTAGCATGTATAAAAGTGAACCAAAATAATAGACTAGACTACATTCGATACGGCTTTAATTATGCTTAAGATAGTGCCCCAAAATATTTTAGAAAAGTGACCCGTAATTGTCTCGTAGGGCTAAAAATGACCTATAACTATTTAGGTCAAAAATCAACTCTCTAGAAAATTTAATAACTATCTATTTTCCACTTTTCAATATTATAAATAGATGATCAGTAAAGAAATGAACATAAAATGAAAGTCAAATGGCCTATTAGTTAGAGAGACACTAGATGGGTTGATCAGTCAACTTAGGGATTAGTAGCTACTAGATTTTCTATTCATCAAACTAGGCTGGTGCAATAGCCGAGGTTCATAATTAGGCCATTGTACTAGTCTGCAGGGCAGATCACTATATTACTAGCATTATTGTTTGTGTATCAGACTAGGCCAGTGCAGCAGTGAAGGTCCCTAGAGGGGCCACTGTACTAGTCTATGGGGCATACTAAGATGAATAATTTGACATGATGATTATGATAAATTACTCTAGGAGGTCTACAGACCAATCCTTGTGTTCAGTTGCTCACTTCTAGGAGGTTCCTATGAATTGATCCTTATGGCTATATCAGGCCGGTGTAATGGTTAAGGCCTAGAATGTGGGCCACTCCACACTTTTTAAGTTTCATCTTGGTCCAGTGTCTGTAAGTGTCATCTACCTAGTCAAGCCTATGGAATTAAACTAAATTAATATACAATACAAGTTTAAATGATTAATGACAAATTATGCTGAAAACTTAAATACAAAAATGTAGTGGAAAAAATGGCATATCAATTGAATAGCATAAATCACTTGACATATCATCTACACATTGCATTTTGACTAGTACATTATCATTGCATGAGTGCCTCTATATTAAACATGATTTGAATGGTTTACACTCACCACTGAGTTTATACTTAACGTACTAGTGTTATGGTGTGCAGGTAGCAAGGATAAGTAGGCTACCCTTAGAGATCGTGTAATGTAGTAGTACAATTGCTAAAGGGTAAATAGAGTTTCCTTTTATTTGGGCTAGTGGCACTCATGTAAATATTCTAGGTATAGGTTAACATGCTTAAAAGCTGCATTGTCTATATATGTCCATAATTATAAAGACTAGTAGTGTTATGCTTAATCAAATGGCTTATTGAATGACTTTGAATATGAATCTTGATAGATATGGGCTTGAGGCCCTATGTGTTGCCATGTGTGACTGATATGTGTTGGATATTTGATTTGGGGGACTAAAAGGGTCTAGAAGGAGGTCAATGGGTCATATTATCTTTAAAAGTGCTTTCATAGGCGGGAAAATAATTTTTAGAATGCCCCCGATTAGCTGCTGTGATGTCTAAATTTTTCTAGTAGGGGGTGTCATAAGGTAGCAGTCCAACCTTGAGTTTTGTGTAGTATAGCAAAAGAGGCATTGAAGGGTACAAGATTTTGTACATTTAATGGTTTTAGTAGGCACTCATGTAAATACTATAGGTTATGGGTTCAGCTAGCTTAGGAGCCACTAGTGTCTGTAATTGTAAGTGAAATCTGTGATGTATAAGTAGGGCCTTTTATTTGAATATTTAATTTATGTCTAATTCTAATGTTTTTGGGCCTGAGGCTCTGTGTGAAGTTTAAATGTCTATTAATGATATATGGATGATAATGAAGGACCAAAAGTGTCCAGGGGGTGACAAGAGTAATGTTTAAGGTTTTTAGAAGTGTTTTTCATAGGTTAAAATTTTTAGAATATCACTCAGATAACCATTGTGCCACCCAAACTCTTGTAAACTCTATAGTTGGCTCTCAAAAGGATTTTTAGGTTCAATATACCTTAAATAATAAGGTGTAAGTGATAGATGAGAATCTTGGCAAAAATCTATCCATATAATAAATAATTTGTAAGTGTTAGCTAATTACAAGTCTAGAGCAATTTCAAGATAAGTGACCTATTAGGAAGTACATTGCCTATTAGGTTTCTTCAGGAATTTAGTAGGGGTGTCACAAGGAAAAATACCAAAACCAAAATAAAAGACCCAAAAATAAAAATGGTTACTATTTATCCTTACCTAAAATCTTCAAAATATATTTATTAAATCACTTTCCCAAGCTTTTATCATCCAAAAACCTTTAAATCATGAAGTATAATTATTTAATGGTGAGAGGTTAGAGTAATTTTTGCGAAAAATTGAAGAAAAAAATAGTAGAGGAGTGCTTAAGGTTGGTGTTAGCAAGGAGAATGAATGAGGGAAGAAGTGGCTACAATGAATAATGCCATTGACCACTTATTTGACCCTTTAAATAGGAAAGAGTTGATAGTCGTGATTTAAGGATCACTATATCCCATAGCCACCAAAATTCCCTCTTTAAAAGCCATTCTTAAAAGCAAATTTCCACCATTTAATCTCAATTATCCCCTTTTGAAAATGTAATAATGTTTTAAATATTACTTTTAAATGTTGAAAAAATATGCATTCAAAAAGCTTTAAAATTTGATAAAAATGCAATTAATTAACTTAGCCCGAATAAGTTAAAATACTTCTTGATATTTAAAAATTCCAATTCCAATGCCATTATACTATTTGGAATTTTAAGTATTAGGTTGTATCAATCCTAGAATTTTCGGAGCAAAAATTGATTTATTTTACAATGCAGCTTTACCTGTGGCACTATTTATAAGACACTGCCAAAAAATCTTATTTTACATTTTTAACCATCCAAACAACTTCGGATTGGCTTCAAATTTTTCCAAATTTTTTTATAATTAATACTTCTTTTTAGTCCAATTAGATTGACTTGTGTTTTGGGAAATACTATTAATCTTAAGAAGTACTATTCATAAAAGTTGAAATTTTCGAGATGTTACATTATCAGCTAAGGAAGTGGGGATATAGCTAGATTTATCCTATGAAAAAGAGCCAATAAGAATTTTAACTTGAGAAGTTAAGGAGATGTGGAACAAAATCATACCTTTGGTGAAAGTGCTATGGCAACATAATGGCATGAAAGAAGCAACTTAGGAAAGCGAGACCTAGATGAAATAGCAATATCAACATTTGTTTGAACCGGGTAATTTCATAGGCAAAATTCTTTTAAGTGGGAAGAAATATAATGTCTTGAATATCTCGACTTTTATGAATAGTATTTAGATGGATGAATAGTATTTCCCAAATTTTGGGTCACACTAATCTTAGGAAATAAAAATATTAATCATAAAAGATTTTTGAATAAAATTTGGAGTCAATCTAAAGACATTAAGATTGTTAAAAATGAAAGAAAAGATTTTACAACAGTATTTTATGAATAGTGACATAGGCAAAGCTGAACTATAAAATAATTCAATTTTTGCTCAAAAAATTCTAAGATTGATAAAACTTGATACTTAAATATTCCAAACACTCTATTGGCATTGGCATTGAAATTTTTAAATATTAGAAATATTTTTATTAAAATCGGGAATCGATTAAAATATGAATTTTAATATGGTTTTTTTCAATTTTTAATCTAAGTTTTCTGAGGGTTCATTAATTATGTTGAGATGATTTTATGATGCTTTTAGAGTGTTTATTGAGGCTTGAAAAAAGGGAAAAAAGAATGGAGAAAGGGAGAACCATTAGATTGGATTAAGTGAATATAGGCCTTTGATCATGTTGACCAAGTCAAAAGTCAACAAGAGACCTTTAAATTTGTCGATATGTGAATAGGAACCAGAAAACTCACTTCTCCTTATTCTCCATGTAACTCCCTTATACCTAATTATTAAACCGAGTTAGAAACAGGATGTTATGTATTCAATTCAATTATCATTTCTATTTGAGTCATTGGCATATGCTATTAATCAAATTGGTATAGCTATTTTATCGAAACATGTATCTGTTGGAACCTCACATCATATGTGATATACATACTTTGCATTAAAACAATATATGCATATTTAATAATTATTAATTACAATAGCATTTATAGATTCATATTGAAACTAAAATAGTTTAAAGTTATTATCCATTTGTCTATATTCAATAATATATTTAATAACTCTAATACACTGAACATATACACGTAATTCTAATCAAAAAGTAGGTACACTTTTAGCATGAAATTGATGCTCATAGTGGACTCTTTTTACCTGAGTTTTTAATCTATTTGCTTTAGCCAATGCTGGGACTTGATCTGCTATGTTCGCTGCCATGACCCATGACCTACACATTAGAAAGGAAGCTAATGCATTGAGCATAATCACTCAGTGGTGTATTATAATAGTATGGAGCTTGTATTCTTTATATTATTGAATTATGCATATTCAATTTTTATTTTAATCTTTAATGATGTCATTCCATAAGTATGCATAATGATAAATTTAGGGATAATCATTATTCTTATTTAAGTTCCCTAAATTTTATTTCACCCTTTCAGTTATAATCATTGGATATAAAAAGGATGCAATTTAGCTCTTCCTGTGTTTCTTTACTTCTTGTCGTATGTAATGTTTATAATTATTTGTGTTTCAAGTCTTTTAACTTATCCTAAAATATCCATTGTATGGAAATTTTTTCTTTATTACCTCTCATGCTACATTTGAAATTGTATAGCATGTGACACTTAACATATCTTCCGTGCAATATTATTTCTTTGAATACTTCCCCAATTTATTCACATGTATGTTTAAAACCTTATTTACTTCTACTTAAAATTTCTATCTTTCCTTCCCTTATGTTTCCCTCTATATTGACTAAATTTCTCTTAGATATATTCATCCATATTCTTTTAGTGTTTGAATATTTAATTATTCAATTCAATCTTTAATGTGTATCCGATAAGCCTAAGGCATTGATGCCATGTTTAGACATATAACAATTGTAGTAATGTAAGTTGTGATATTAATCACATCATTTATCCTTCATAAATATTTTAACACTTTTTTTTTCATAATATTGAATTTAAATACTATTAAATCATTTCTTGTTTCTTAATCATATAATAACTTCATCATTTCATGATTTAGCCTATATTTGGTAGACAGACTCTTAACACTAGATATTAGAATCCAAACATGCATAGGGGCCCACAATATAGACCTCAGTGGCTACACCTACCTATATCCATCTTGTAGTAGGGATCAATCTTAATGAACCTCATAATATTGGAATGGTAGGGATCAGTCCTACTGGACCTTCTAACCAAAGGTATAGTAGGGATTAGCCTCAATGGACCTCCTAATATCCTAACATCCATAGATAGTAGGGATTAACCCATGTGGACCTGCCAATATCCAAAGCAATATGGGTAGTAAAGATCTGCCCATATAGACCTCCCAATACCCAAGGTGTGTAGGGTTTACATCTAGAACCTCAGAGGCTACACTCGTCATACTAGACAATTATGTGATGATCTATATAAACTAAAGCCACTAGCAGCTGCTAACTCCTTAGTTGACTAATCAACCTATCCAATAGGTTATCTAACTTATATTGGCTATTCTTAATTCTCATTATTTTTTGATTTTTATTCCTTTCCATGCCATTCCAATGACATGAGAAATTAAATCATATTCATAATAAACATTGACATCCTTCTTTATTTACATAAGTATATAAATATAACTCTCGTGGTTTAGCATTATAGCATATTTCATATCTTAATCATTTTTAAGTATATTAATGCTCCAGTTTCACTCATTGCCATATTCTTCATCACTTGCATTATTATTATATCTTATTACTTACATTCCATGAGTGGGAGTTTCTTTGTTCACATAATTACCCATAAGTCTTTTAAATTAAATTTCTTAAAATCCTTTTTGCAGTGCATCATTACCCTTTTTCTTAAGTATATATTATTAGTCTAATCTCTATTATTTCATATATAAATCTTTAATCTATTTCTAATGTCCTTAATTCTTTCTTCCTTTATAAATTATTCTTTAGTTCTTATTGATTAATTCCATAAACTTTATCTTGACTCCATTTCTTAAATATAATTTGTTTAACTCTTGTGACTATCTCTTTATCAGTGCTATTATTATTTTGTCAATTCCTTATTCATCTATACATACACATATCTCTCATATTTTCTTTTATTTTCACATATTTAGTCTAGTTCAATTTATTTAATTATAATTTTTACTTGTGTATTTTTATTTACCCTTTTAGGCTCTCTTAAATATTTAATCACTTAATTTATAATCCTTATTTCAATAATTATGTGTCTATTTAATTATCCCTCCTTATTATACTTACTTACTTAATTCATTATTTTTTATTTTGATTGAAAATTTCTAAACATACATACATCTTTTTTTTCCCTTTATTTCCAAGGTTTATGTCATAATAATACATTTCTTATTTTTATTCCTTATATTTAATTTCCTTTACTTAGATGTACTTTTATGTTTGTTTACATGTTTACTTTAATTTATATACCATATGTCAATTAAACTATGTAATTTATTTCACACAACCCTATAATTCTTATTATTGCCTTCTTATCATATATCTCTTTAATTCATCAATTACATGTGTGCAATTAATTATATTATCAACTCATTTAATACTTTTTTTCTTTTATACAACTATATATTATGTTTTTCTTTATTTTTCCTTTTTAGTCAATTATTCAATCTAATTAAGCCTACTATTCTCCTTAATTAAACTTACTTTAATTCAATTATCTATTTATCCATTTATACATATTTATCCATCATATTCACTTATATATATATATATATATATATATATATACATATATATCGATCAAATTCACAGATATATATATATATATATATATATATAAATATATATATATATATATATATATATATATATTAGGATTTTCCAAAATTCTAAGTCATAAACACTTATTTAACCTATTTTATTTTCCTACATATCTACATTTACAATTTGTTACATTATGTGTTTAATTAAACATAAAATATTATTGTTCACTTAAAATGTATGTTTTG
>CANXYI011577455.1:0-12972 GCA_948208565.1 Hura crepitans | reverse complement strand
AATTCAATTTTAATTCATAATATTATCCTTTTTCTCTAGTGGGTTTTTACAATAAATCACAAATTCATGTAGAAGGAATCACAAAACATATTTACAAAAAATAAATAAAGTGCTTAAAATTTAAAAGCATCATACATGAAGTCAAGTGATTAATTATTTTGAGAACTTTCATTCTTGCATGTCACTTTTAGAAAATAAAATTTATTATCATGACTTTTATTAAGAAAAATCAAAACCCATGTTATTAACAAAACACCAATTAATTAGGTACAAAATGATTTTGATTATTTTTACGTGCAAAAATCATTTTCTACCTATTACAATATTTATGGAATGTACAAGGAAATAACCAAAAATAAAAAAAAAATAGATTACATGGCAATTACCTAAAATACATTCTAACCCAATAAAAGTAAAAATAAAAAATTACATTTGAAATGTCCTAAAATGAAATCTAAATAAATAAAATAAGCAACAATAAAGAAAATAAGTAAAATAAGCTAAAGATCAAAAATAAAAACAACAGCAAGAAAGAAATAAAAATAAAGGGTTGGTAAAAGGTTACTTCATCAAGGTTTGATGGAACGGTAGAAAGAAAAGACAATCAAGTCCTAAGAAATCAAACAACTTGTACCATAATAAAATTAAAATGTTATTATGTGAAGTGAAATAGATAGGTGACCAAAAAATAAAATGAAATAGACAGTCAAATAAATATAAAAAATATTGTACAAATAAGTTATCACATGTAATTGGTAGATGGATAAAAGAAAAAGAAAGAAAAATAAAAGAAATAAACAAAAGGTCAGTCGACCTACCATGTATATTTGCCTTCAGAAAAGATCTCAACGAAGTTGGAAAATTGCATGAAAAAATCTTTAAAAATCCAAAGGAAAAAGTGTTTAGAAAGTTTATTTTAAGTTTTTTAGTGCCTTTTTCTTCAAGAAAATCGCTTTTTTTTCTTTTTTTTCCTCTTTTCCTTTGTTTTGGAAAAATCATTTCAGAATTTATACACATTTCTCGAGGCAAAAAATGGCCGTTTTGCCAAAAAGGCCATTTTTTAGGGTAAAATGACATTTTCTATAAAACAGCCTTTTTTGCAGGCAAAACGGCCATTTTCCTTGTGGAAACAGCCGTTTTCTCAAAATTTTATTTTTTTTATTTTTATTTTTTACTTATTTTATCATTTTTTAACCCATATCGCAGGGGGCTTCGCCCCTCATACCCCCCTTTGCGTCAGTGTTGGGTATCGAGCTCGAACCTATCAGCCCGAGCCCTCAACCCACCACAAACACCCATTTTTCTTGCATTTTGAGTCGCACCGTAAGATTTTTTAGGTCTGACAAAGGATTAAAGATAAGAAATTTAAAGAAAACCCTAAGATCTTCGAGCTAGACGTTAATATCCCTATTTATCAGGATTCTTGTCCTTCCATCATCATTTGGCAAACCAAACACGAGAGGCCCAAAGACCTAGTGTCTACACTAGTGTTAAAGTGAATTGAGTGAGGACAAATGCATGGAACTAAACCTCACTAAAGAAGTTGAAGAAAAAGTGAGGATCATTAGAGACCAATTAAAAGCAGACTCAGATAGGTAGAAAACCTAGGTAGATTTAAAGCGAAAGGACATCAAATATAAGGTGAGAGAGAAGGCATATCCTAAATTCTCACAATGGAAGAAGGTGCTTCGATTTGGTAAGAAAGGTAAATTAAGCCCTAGGTTTACTGGCTTATATGAGATTACAAAACATGTAGGGCCAGTAGCCTACTGATTAGGTCTACCGCTAGAATTGCAATAGATTCACAACGTCTTCCATGTGTCGATGCTAAGATAGTACATATCAGACCTTTCCCATCTATTGCTAGTGGAAAAAATTATAGTGTAACCTAACCTTACCTATGAAGAAGAACTGGTGCATATTTTTGCTTGTGAGGTTAAAGAATTAAGGAATAAAACTGTCCCACTAGTAAAGTTGTTATGGAGACACCACAAAATTGAAAAGGCTACGAGGGACACCACAAAACCTATGAGAGCTCAATATCCATACTTGTTCAGTCCAGGTAATTTTGAGGGCAAAATTCTTTTACCGTAATTTTTTAATAGTTTAAATAGGAACCTCTAAATAGTGAATAGTGCTTTCGGGAACCCAAACTGAACTAAGGCTATAGATGGTAGAAATAATTAAAACACAATTATTGGTGAAATTTGGGACCAAATTGAAGTTTTTTAAGGTTAAAATAGACTTTAAAGTTTGCTTACCAGTGTCTCATGACTAGTGATTTAATTGAAGCTGAACAATAAATTATTCCAAAAGTGCTCAAAAGATTTTGAAAATAGCATAACTTGATGGTCAAAAATTCTAACTAAGCCAATGGAACTACTTTTTGAATTTTTTGAGATCAAAAAGTAATTAAACGGAATTAATTTATGATGTTATTACCCCAAAAAAATAATTTTTGTTGGAGAAAAATTCTTATTTATGGGGGATAATTCAAACACTAATTTTTATGATTTTTAGACCTATTAACTAAATTTTTAGAGATTTAGAGCATCATAAATGAATTTTTAGAGAGAATTTGGCTAAGAATAAATCATTGCCCTTCATTTAACACTTGGCAACCATCTAACCATTCATTCCATACTTAAGAAGGACCCTAAGACTTTTAAACAACTATCTTCAACCCCACTTTCTCCCTAAAACCCAATGCCCTTGCTCCTTTATGAAACCCTAAATTCTTTCTTCCTTTTTACCATTAATCTATCACAAAACTCACATCTAATTACACTAAAATTACCTCCATTCCTTCCTAATCCTAAGTCTAGTGGAGATTCATCTTAAGAGGCCTTAGGAAGTGAATTATTCAAGGGAGGTCAATGGTGACTAAGGTAAGAAAAAGGGGTTGTTTTTAATTTCTAATAATTTTCTAGATGGGAATTAGGATATTTAAGGTATTTGTGAGCTTAGATTTTAATTTGATTTTATGTTGAATTTTTGAATATGACATATGTGTGTATTTATGGAGAAGGAAATAAGAGAGGTAAAAAGAAAGGAAAGCCAAGCTTGAGGAAGAATTTAGGGCCATTTTAAAGAGACAAGTAAGTGAATTTAATGATTCATGCATGTTGGTTTATGAAATTGCATAATTTTGGTATGTGTACATGTATGGAAAGTGTACATTTATGTATTATGGCATGAATTTTCATGAGACATAGTTAGAAAATGCATGTACACATTAAATTGAGCCTGAATGGTTTGAAAGATGAGAAGCAAATGTGAGGTATGGTAGAGTATATCAAGTGGCCGAAACTTACATTTAAATAAATTAGTAAGTTTTAAGTGGTAGTAAGTAAATAAATGTGCTTGCTTATGTTAACTAATTAGTGTGACACATCTTGAATGTTTATATGTAAAAATAAGGCCTTTACATAGAATATACTAAGGTGGTCGAATAAGTTAAGGTAGTGGTTTGAGGACTTAGAGTTCCTATATGACATATATATGAACATAATGTTAAAGAAAGGAATTTAATTCACATGAATAATATAATTATCAGATCTAATTCTTAACTTGGATAATTAGAGGATTAATGTGAGAACTTGAGATGAGATGAACTAGGACTAAGATTGAACATGAGACATGAATTAAGGAGGGACAAACATGAGAAGAAACAGAGAAAGAATTAGACTAAATGTGATAAGCATGAGACTAGAGAAATAATGAAAAAAAAAAGAGAGGAGAGGACTAAAAACCTAGCATTTAAATTCTTAAGTTGTTAAAAAACTAAATACACTAAATTCAAAGTGGAAGACTAAATGGAATGTAAACTAAGGCCTATGTTAGTTAGACACCTACTAGATAGGTTGACCAGTCAACTAGAGAGTAGTAGTTATTAGGACACTCCAGTGTTATAAGATATCAGTCTATGAGGACAACTATGAGGTGATATGGATCTTTCATGATATTGTGTGGGTGCAGCTGCCTTATGGTCCATAAAGGGCCACTACACAATTTATGAGATTTGATGGTAGGTGCAGTTGCCCTAAGGTCCATGAAGGGTCACTACATTTGATGATGGGTGCAGCCATCGAGGTCCAGAATGCTAGCCCCTGTATAGCTTATAAGATAGGTACAGCCATCGAGGTTCTGAGGTAAAACCCTTCACACATATTGAGATTTATGATGGGTGTAGCCATAGAGGTCTAAAATGCAAGCCCCTACATAGCTTATAAGATAGGTGTGGCCATCAAGGTTCTGAGATAGAACCCTCCACACATATTGAGATTTATAATAGGTGCAGCCATCGAAGTCTAAAATATGGGCCCTTGTATAAGTTTATATCCTATTATCTAGTGTTAAAAGTGTAGTCTTTCGAATATGGGCCATTGACTGAAATGATAAATTTAACTAGTTGAATAAACTATAGAAAATTAAATGAGAAAAGTAAAAGAGAGACCTAATACATAGGAATGCCATATAAAGATACTGCATAGTAATGATTAATCATGATACGTGTTAATTGTGACCACGATGGCATGTTTGCATGATGCTTAACTTATGAGATAACATAGAACAACACACATGGAATGACATGATGCATGATACATAATATATGGAATGGCATGATGCATGAAGTGTGTGATGTAGTGTATTATGTAGTGATGTAGTGTGATGTAGTGAATGGCATGAGACATGTTAACATAGAACAACACATGTATGGAATGATTGGTCATGACTTTTTTTATTTTTCCTTGATTCTAAGGATACCTAAGAGAGTATCTATGGTTTTATATTCATTTTTTGTGTACCAATTGATTTATTATGAATTTTCAAAATATTTTTCAATTTATGTTAGGGATTTTTTATCAAAACTGAGATAAAGGCAAATTGAAGGAATAGATAGGCCTCAGGGTTCCTTTTTTATCACCTTGGTATGTTTAACCGAAATAGAATGTGCATTTTCATGCATTAAGCACTAAATTCCATAATATGGCTATTATGTAACAAATGCTCATAATAGTGTAGTGCCATGAATGTGTATTTAATGGGTTATATGGCTTATAATATGTTTGTTGATATGTTTTAGATGGTGAGAATTGATTAAGATCAATTGAATGTGCTTATGCTTGTTGTGCCTAATATGCCTAATATGGAGTGTGAATGAGGTTTAAATTACTTGATGTAGTAATTAAGACTAATTAGTCATAAAATGGTGTTAGTAAATGTTTTTGACATATATAAGTGTGAATGAAAGTAAGGGAAAGTATTAGAAATGGAAAATGCTCAAAATGTGCCTTATTAGCCTACATACACATATTATGGAAAATGACTCTAACTATGCCTCTATAGATTTTCTTACATGATTTTATGTATGCTTGGTATGCCTTGCACTATGTTTAAAGGTTATGAATTAAGTTTGATAAATTTTGTTGTGTTGGCCGAATGGTTAAGGTGTAACCGTGGATGTGTATGGCACTTGAATCCTATACAATAACGCACGAAGTTAAATAGTGCATGAGAATATAAGCTTATTATGGTTAGATTTAAGGTAAAGTAATGGAACATCATGCACATGTACAAGCATTTATGATCATAGAGCATGAGTAATAAGCAATTTTTGTGTTGAATGAAATGATGGTTATGTTACATATAATTAGGGAGCCATTTTAGAATAAAAATGACTCATTAATGGCTAGAATGGCCAAATGGCCTAATTTTATCATGAGGCTTATAATTTTATGAAACGCACTAATTATGCTTATGTAAAAGTTATGAATGATGGCTATAAAGTATGTGTGTTGGTAAATGTAAATAATGCCAAATTGGTATGGATGGCCAAATGGCATTATGAAAGTGTATGTGCATGGGAATTCTTGATATGTGAAAAAAGGTGTGCATACATGTTTTCTTAACTGTCATTGATCATGAACGTGAATGGTAACATATATGAATGATGTTTAGGACCAAAATATGTCCTCAATCTGAGATGAGTTTAAGTGTGCATTTTAACACAAGTTATGCCATATTATGAATAATTAATAAACAATAAGGCATAGAGTGTCTTAAGTAAACTTATGACCTCAAATTAATGTGTGTGTAAATAATGCATATTGAAAACCATAAATGAGATGAAAATGGTATTTGATGTGCATATGGCACAAATATGGCATAAATTGATGTTAAAATATGCATGATCACTAAAATGATATTTTTAGTGAAATTAACCAATTTTAGTCATTTTATGGCTAAAATAAGTATGTTAAGTTAAATGAGAAGGTGAAACTAAAATATAATGGTTTTGGCCCATGCGATGCAACAACCTAGAAATGGATAAGTTGATCGATCAACTAAGGGATATAGTAGCTCCTAGGGCACTTCTATGACTAGATGTTGATCTAAGGGTTCACTTTTAGTCTTACCCATGGATTTATACTATGATCTTTGGATTTATGTAGGTGTAACTACCGTAAGGTTGCATAAGGGCCACTGCACAATTATATGCGAGTACAGCAATCATAAGGTTTCATAGGGGCCACTGCACAATTTCATGCTGGTACAGTAGCCATAGGGTCCAAATTGTGAGCCACTGCACATCTTTTAATCTCATTATCCATAGGTTTAAGGTTATCTAAAATGGGCTTAAAATTAATAAGGCAAATAACTAAATTAACCTATAATGTATGTTATGATAGTTAAAATGACAATTAAGTGCATCTATGAATTGATAATTGGTCAATTTAACAAGTTGTTAGTTTTAAATGCATGTTTGCCATATATGTATGATATGGATGTCATCATGCATAGTGTATATTTTCGAACATGAACTTGGCATATTTCTAATATGTTTGAGTGTTATAAAGTATGTGGATTGGTTATACATGGAAATGAGCTGTATATACGTATTGTATATTTAAAATGCTTAAATAGCACATGTTATTTTGATTACACCACTAAGTATTCACTTAGCGCATCATTTATTTATGATGCATAAGTAAGAATACTTTTTGAGATCAAGCCTTAGGACATCAAGGTTATCAAGAGAAGGCTTTTCTTTTGGTAATATTTTATATATAGTATAGTATGTGATGTATAAGTAGCACTCAAGTATAAATATAAGAATGGGCTTAATTTGTGTCTATGGTTCCTTTTGGATTCCAAAGTTTGTAAACTTGTATAAACTATTTAAATATGTGTGTTGTTGTATGATATCTCTTTTTGAGGTTAAGATATCTTGTGATTGTGTTTGTGTGTTATTGGAGTGATCAGAGGATCACAGGAGGTTATGGACATGTGTAAAATGTATATAGAAGTGTATTTCCTTATACAAGTTACTATTTAAAAATTTGGGATAGTGCCCGATATAGCCGTTATGCTGCTAGAATTTTGGCACAAGGATTTCCAATTTCTAAATATATAACACTATTTCAAAAAAGTTTTTGAAAACTTGTATTTTCACACGTAATGTTTTTTATAAGAATGTTTTATAACAAGTTATGGAATAAATGAGTTTAGATATCTCAATATGCGTGCAATCCTTAGTCAGGCTCAGTAACTAGCTAGCATTTGGACTAGGTAAAGGGTGTTTCAATCAGATTTAAAAAATATGTTTTAAAGGAAAAACAAAGAGGTATGGAAGGATTTAAAAATGATAACAAGAATATTTAGGGGGCAAAAAGGCAACTTCTCTACTTTACTATAAATAGGAGAGTATTTGAAGGAAGAGAGAGAAAAGCATTGTCATCTCCCTCTTTCCTTTAAAACTTCAAGCTATCTTATCCCCCTCCCTCTCATTTTTCTTAAGTTTCTTCCATTAAAGTTATCAATAAACATTCTAATTATTCAATTAACATGTGCAAAAGGGATCATTGAGGATTCCAACAAGATATTGAAAGGAATTTCTCCTTGTATTCAGGCTTTAGGATTTTTAAAAGTAATTTCCATCCTCTAAAGTTGTGGAATGATTCATGTACACAAACAAAAGAGTTTGATGAGAGAGTCACTCCCCTATGGTTTGGCTAAAACATTCTGAAGAGAGAAGGAAAGGCTTTTTTGAATTTTTAGAGTTTCTAAGTGAGGTTACGTTTATTCAAGCTTGGTTTAAGTGGTAGGTACTTTTACTCTTGATGGAATATGCATCATTGTGTTGTAAATAGTACAATCATAGCGTCAAATCCTTGCATGATGTATTCTTATATGTTAAAGGCTTAAATGAGTATGATAGGCATGGAAATGACTTTATAACACTAGAGTTTAAGGAAAGAATGTTTGGTAATGCCTAATTTAGTGTGAACTAAGCCTACAGAAAGAGCATAAATTCATAAAAGACATGTTATTAAGAATTGAGCACCTAAATGAGTTTATATATGTATGAGAAAATAAGGCTATTGATGATAACATAGTAAATGTTATTAATATGGCATGTGAACTATTATATGAAGTATGGAAAGAATATATGGTCAGAGGTCATGCATGATAGGATATTTACATTTTTGTTTTGGCATGAAACATGGTAATGCTTATGCAACATTCATGATGGCATAAATGTATGCATTTGTGTTTATTATGGTTTTCCTATGTAAGCTCCTTAGTGTTTGTAGCTTAGGTAACTAAATGGAGTTATCTATGTTAGGAGTACCTACTAAGGATTACATCCTCAGTGTATTGATTTTTATGCACAAGTTCTATAGCTAAGACTGCTGAAAAAAGGGACAACCCTAAGTTACCATGTTAGAAAAAAAATTTTGTATGTAATAGATAATGCAAATCATGAAATTCATTTATAAGTCATGTATTTGCTATTTTGATTTTAAGTGATATATATAAATATGAAGTTAGTACTTGTAAAGGATGTATGTAAATAGTTGGCATATACAACTAGAATAACTATATTGTATGGATGAGATGAATATCTAATGTGTATACATGGCTCTATCATGGATGTATGCTAGTAGTAAGTGGGAATGATCCCAATATAGATGTATGCTTGTATAAAAAGGGGTATTGTGAACCTATTTTATGAATGCTTATGGATAATTGTATATGGATATGGATGATGAGTTGAGTATGCATATGGATAATGAGTTGAGTTGATATATTATTAAATATTGAAGTATTTTCAATAGGACTAAATTTTTTTTTTTGTTTTCAACCCGAACAGTTGTTATGCTGCTAGATTTTCAATAAATTACAAAGATATTTTATCCTAAGTATTTTCTAAGGTTTGGTTTTAAATTGTTATATTTTCACAAGTCTTTATAAGGACAAACTTACATACATGACTATGGATTTTATGTACTAGGGATGAGGCTATTATGTTTGGAGTCACCACCTGGCTTTACACCAGGACAACTGATCTTTTGACCAGTAAGGGTTCAGAAACAAATCTTATTTGTGCCCTAATAATATACCTTTCTTTATATTTAAACATTTATCAATCTCGTATCATGCAAGCAAGCAAAACATTTAAAAGCATATTTGTCACCTTTGCACATAAGGAAAAGCAATTTGTAATAATTAAAAAACATAACAAATCAAGCAATAAATATATAAAATATAGTACATCCATAAAATGGGTCATTTATTAATTGTTGTTTGACTTAACAAATATCCTTAGTTCCATTAGAATTGGCAGTAATTACCTAACTCCCATCTCTAAGAGATTGGCCTTTGTTAAAATACATTTTTATATGACTTTTATTAGGGAAAATATAAAACTATTCTATTAAGAAAACACCAATTGATTATGTATAAAAATCATTGATGTGAATTTAGACTTTTATGTGTAAAACAAATTAATTAAACTACCTATTACAATCCAAAAATAAGCAAAAGAAATAAAAGGTGCAAAACCAAAATAAGTAAGCAAGAAATAAACAATTGGTCCTGCTTTTATGTTAAGTCCATAGGAACTATATTGGTCTCCAAAGTTAGTCCATGCAGACTTTATATACACCCCAAATAGGTTCGTGTGGACTGCACCTCTAATACAGATGACCAAACTTACATAACTCAAATAAAGTGATTAGTAATGCAAACAAAGGTCCGATATGACCTAATAATAGTGCAAAACAAGATAATGACAATACATGTTATAAATATACATGTAGATATGAATAATTATAGAATATGCATGACCAGTTGTTATAAATAAGATGATAATTAAAATAATTAATGACAAAAAGAAACATAGGCATAATTTTAACATGATTACATCTATATAGATTATATATGAAACACATATATTCACAATGTATATCTACACAGACTACACTCATGAAAGAGAGTCTTGCAAACTTAATGTTAATTCCAAAATATGAATAACACATATATTAAAGAATAGAATAATTAGAACATATTAAAAGGACATATTTGACATAAATACACATCAATAACATACTATAGTAGTTCATATAGATGAAACATACATCATTAAACATTAAATAAGTGTTAAAATGGAATATAGAAATGAACATAAAATTGTTATCAAAAATTAAGGACCTCATCTTATACACATATTCAAATAATAGGTCCGTGTAGACATTAACCCTTGTTAAAGTAGGTATGTCCGAACTTAGTCATCAATTCCAGATAGTAAGTGCAATTATAATTTTCTATGAATGATTAAAACATTAACAAAATGAATTAAAATGTTAACCTACTCCTATAATTAATGTGGAGATTACATAAAATCACCTTACATATTAATCAATCTCGAGAGATCCTTGGTTAAAGAATGATGTATAGAAAAGAATGAGAAAGCGGCCTCAGATCTTACCATGATAATAGGTCCAAGTAACAAGGCAAGTGTTGGGTTTTAGAAGAAAATAGTATTTTAGTAAGGGCTTAGAACTAGTAGAGTGAATTCTGTGGCAGAGTTTTCTCCATTAACTCTTGATAATTAGGTGAAGACTCATAATGTTTATTGGTGATGAAATAAGTTAATAATGAGGGTATTTATAGGGTTTTAGGGAAATTCTCCTATTCAACTGAAAAGGAATTCTAATAGGATTAGGAATCAGAGTCTAAATAAGAATGTTAAGTTTTTGGAAGTTTTTCAGAACACGGTCTGTGTGGACCATGGCTTAGGGTTTATAGTTTCGTGCGAACCTAGGCTTTGATTTGTTTTGGTAGACTATAAGACATAAGCTTTATTCCTCTAGGTTGGCTCTATGTTAGTCTGTGCAGACCTTGAAGAGCACAAGCTTGCAACCAAATGGTCCTTATAGACCTTGGTTTTAGGTTTCTTGCATTGCTACTTGGGCCTATCACTAGCTATCATCATAAGCCTAAAAATGAATAAATCCATATTGTGAGGGCTTCACCCCCCACACCCCTATTAGAATCAATGTCAAGCTTCAAGCTTGGGCCACTTTCTCCAATTCGGGTTGCACCACGAGCTTTTTGGATCGAGTCAAAGTTCGAATTCATAAGAAAATTCAAGACCTAAAATCTAAGTGTCTACAATGACTAGTCTTTTTCAATTCCTATAAATCTTTTTTACAAGAGGTTTTTAATGAATTTTTATAATACTAACTCTAAACATATTTATATTCTAATGTATTTTCCTTTGTATGTTAGTATGCCTAAGCTTCTTTAATGATGCAATGTGACACTCATGTACTTGGTTTTTATTAAACTAATATGGGTATTACAATTTTTTTTTAAAGAGTTAATTTGTTTTAAGTTTAATTTTCATAATTCTCTCATAAAATTATTTTTAATAATTTTAATATAATTTTTACATGAATTTAAATGATTAAATGATTTTTCTACATATATGTATGCATAATTTAAAACAATGAATAAAGCTTAAGAATTTGAAAAAAAAATAATAATTATATTTATGTAAATTAAATTAAATTAGGTTTTTTTAATTAATAAAAGTTTATATGTATTTTTATAAAATCAAATGCTTAATGATAAAAATATTTATGATGAATATAGTGTGATATAAATATATTTATGACATGATTTAATAGGTTTATTATTATATGCTTAAAGAATAAATAAGATAAAAACATTAATATTATTAATCTAAGATATATACATGAAATTTTCCATAGAAAGAGGTAAAAACAAGGAGATTAATAAAGAATAGCTATAAAGCTAATTTGGAAAAGTGGTGTAATGAAGTTTGTGTAATAACACTAAAAATGATGTATGATTGATAAATATATGTTAAAATGTATTTGATTGTTTTCACGATTTATATTGTATATTATATAATATGTTTCTATGATTAATTTGATGGTATGTATTTGTTATTTATCAAAAGCTAAAGAAGTGGAATTGTTGAAAGATCAATAAATTAACATGATTGTCCTTAATAACCCTAATAGGAATAGAGTTGGATAGATTGGCATGCTAGTGGTACCACATTATTTCAGGCTGTAGCAACACTCTTTGTTCAGGCTATTCCCATTTACATTATCTCATCTCAGGCTATAGCCAGTTACTTTACTTTAAGTTGTAGCCATTTATCATAATTCTCAGTATCGGACTTTATTTAATATTCCTTTGGTATTTACTTTGGGCAAAAGTTACAAGTGTGATTATGAAAAGGTAAATAACATAATGAATATATTGTGATATGGTTAAGTAAGTTTGAGAATGTATTATGTCATCAAAAAAATTTTACATCTAAATTTCTATGTATTGCAATATATATATATATATATATATATATATATATATATGTATGTATATGAAATATGTGTGGTCATAATGTACTCAAGGAATTAGAGATTAATATAAAGTTGCTTGATTTTCCATGCATAGGTTATAGCTTTAAGTTACCAGTTTTTAGATCCATTGTTAGCTAGATAAGTCACATATTAAAGTTTATAGGTGTAATCTATAGAAAAAAATAGATCGTGTTATCTTTTAATACTATATATATATATATATATATATATGTGTGTGTGTGTGTGTGTGTGTGTGTGTGTGTGTGTGTGTGTGTGTGTTTTCTTTTCT
>CANXYI011577372.1:0-10348 GCA_948208565.1 Hura crepitans | reverse complement strand
ATAAGTTTATGTATGTTTAACTCTTTCTTACATGTTTATATATTTTTGCCAAGTTATATGTTCATTAATCCAAATCAATTATGACATTAAGGCTAAGTCCTGTATTATTTACTTAGTTGTTACTTATAACTCTTTATTTATTTATTCATTAACTACAAGTTACATTTATGTTATTTACATTTTAGCCCATATTTAAGAGATATATATCCAAATATTGGATATCAGGATCACGGTGTACAGTGGCCCTTATTTTAGACCTCCGTGCTATCGCACTAGCAATAATGTGTAGTGGACCTATTGAAGCTCCCCATGGCTGCACCCATATAAGATTATGTGTAGTAGTTCTATCAAACCTCCCCGCAGTTGCACCCATATCAAATAATCAAATGATCAAGTAATATTAATATAGCCATATATAAGTGTGTAGTGGTCTTACTTAACCTCTCTGTAGCTGCACTTGTATAAGAATATGTTCAGTGGTTCTATCAGACCTCCCATTGCTACACCTGTATAAAATAATCAAGTATCAACATTAATAACACCGAAGTGTCTTAGCAGCTGCTACATCCCCTAGTTGACTAGTCAACCTATCCAGCAGGCTATCTAACATATATAAGCCATTACCTCTCTAATTTCATTATTTATCCTTTATATGATTCATAGTCATAATCTCGTTTACCTTACAGTGCTTTGTCAACCTCAATCACATATCTCACATTACGAGCCCTTTTTATGCACATTGTCATTTTTAATTATCATTCCATATTAGAATGCTCATATTGCTATTTTCATTATGCACATTTCCATATGTTATTTACTATTCACATAATATTCATTAACATTATTTATGCCATCATTCATTGTCATCAATGTACACATGTACACATATATTATGCACCACACATGTTATCACACACACATACATGTTTCAAGCATTACACATACATCATTTCTTGTCATACCAGTACACATTTGCAATACAAGTTATGGTCACTGATTCTAAGCCATTACATTACCAATTACATCTATTATACAACAATTTAGAAAATTCCCATTATGCCTTAAAGTTCCATATTATAGACACTAGGTTTCTGGGGCTCCCATGTTCGGATTGCCTAATGATGAAAAAAGGGCTGAGATTCCTTATTAAAAGGGATGTTAACTACTAGTTCAAAGATCTCAAAGTTTTCTTTAAAAATTTTTTTGAATATAAGTCTTTGCTTAATACCCAACACTGAAGCCATAAGGGGTGCAAAAGGTGAAGCTCCCCATGGTATAGAGCAAAATTTTGAAGAAGAATCAATTAAAAATTGCAAGTTTTTATTCTAGGGTAAAACGGTGCTATTTTGGATACCAAAATGGCAATTTTCGCTTAGCTAGAATGATTGTTTTTAATTCCCAATATGATACCACTTGGCACATAGGCCTTGAAATATTTTTCCTTAATGGTTGGTGAAAATAGCCGTTTCAATAGGAAAAATGGCCATTTTCACCAAAATGACCATTTTACCCTTTAAAACATTCGTTTTCACCTATAAAATGGCCATTTTTGCCTCAAACTTTGTGTATAAAAAGTCAATTTTGTACGATTCTAAGGGGTGAACTTTTCTAAAGATACATTCACTAAAAGCTCAAAAAACACTTTCCAAACACCATTTCATATTTCCTGAAGATTTTCTGCACAATTTTATCCTTTTCGAGATCTTTTCCTCATGGTAATTATACATGGTGAGTTTATTAGACTTTCTCTTTCTTCTTTTATTTTTCTTTCTTTTTCTTTTATCCATCTACCAGTTAGATATGATAATTTATTATCTTTATATTATTGTTGTTGTATTTATTTGATTTATTTATTCTATTTTATCACTCTATTCATCTATTTATTTTATTTCTCATACTAACATTGTAATTTTATTGTGATGCGAGTTGTTTGATTTATTAGGACTTGATTAACCTTTCTTTTTGCCATTTCATTAAATATTGGTGAATTAGCCCTTTGCCATTTCTTTTTTTTATTTCTTTTTCTTTTCTATTGTTTATAGTTTGCTCTTTATTTTCTTCTGCTTATTCTCTTTATTATTATTCATTTTATTTATTTAGATTGTATTTTAGGATACTTTAAATGCAATTTTCTTTAGGTAATTACCATGTCATCTATTTTTATTTTGATTATTTCCCTATATATTCCATAAAAGTAATAGGTAGAACATAATTTTTACACGTTATAAAAAATAATCAAAATCATTGTACCTAATTAATTGGTTTTTTAAAATGGGTTTTGATTTTTTCTTAATAAAAGTTATAATAATAAAATCTATTTTCTAAAATTGACATGTGAGAACCAAAGTTCTCAAAATAATCAATTACCCAATTTTATGTTTGATATTCCCTGATTTCATTTTATTTCTATAAATATATTTTGTTATTCCTTTTACGTGATAATGTGATTTATTTTAATGTTAAAACCCGCTTGAGAAAAAGGATAAAATTATAAATTTAAATTTGAAATTCCCTATTAACTTAAAGTATAAATAAGAGTAGAGTTCTGAACCACTCTGGTTTTAGCCCTACAAGGTATTTTTTTAACTCCAGTTGGTGGCGACTCCTACCTTGTGATGCCCAACTCGCTCTTTCTAGGCTAATAAAATAAGAACGACTTAAGATTCCTCTAATTTTCTTCTTATCTTTTGAGACTCGGGGAGTAAGATTTAGATTAAATATTTAGTTGTTTCAATCTGACCAGCCTTGAAAAAGAAGGGAAGCGAACACATATTATATTCATTATTTTCAATCTTACATATTTAGCTCCTTTGTCCTTCATTTTTCATTTTATCAAGTTCATTAACATTCATTAAACCCTAAAATACCCTAGGAATCAATTTTAAGATTATCTTAAACCCTAAATGCATATCATTGTGGACTTTACACAAATTATATTTCAAAGCACATATCTTATCTAATACATTTATAGAGATGTTATACAACATCCTGGATCAGTATCATAGCTTCTCTTTACCTTGGTTCTCATTCCCCTCTGATTTCTCTAATTTTCATAATAGGTCACAAATTAGAAAATTTCATAAAAATTATATATACATATCCAAATTCAAAAATAAAAGTATAGTTATGATTTAAAACATCTTTAGTTACCTAAAAAAATAATTGGGAGTCAATTTGGGGCTCGGTTCAATTTAAGGGTTTAAAATTCTAAACTTTCTATTCTCTATTTCACCTCAAAACTACCTTTTCCCATGAAATTAAGGCTAGAATTAGGTTCTAGACATTGTAAGGATTGATTTGCATATAATTATCAAAGGATTTTTAAATAAAATGAGGAAAATAAAGAAAAGAAAAAGGATGAGAGAGAAAGAGCTAATTGCATCAGCTTAAGCTTGTAGGAGGAGGAGAAAGGCTTATTTCTTATGCTACATATACACACACATAACCACTCTTTTATATTAAGATGATGAATGGCCACAATCGCACCATGTGGTGATCGGATAGCCCCAATTAATTATATATATATATATATATATTAAGCTTCAAAAATGTAAAATAAATCTTAGAGGTCTCTAAAAATTGTGCTTTTAGTGTAAAAAATGAATGAATTCCTAATTAAAGAACTCTTCAAATCTCGAGCCCAAATTCCAAAGGGAACTAAGTTAAACATTCACTCATGAAATTAAGAAATTCCAATTAATTATCAATCGACCTAGAAAAATTCCAATTCTATAACCATTGAACTATGTAGAATTTTTTACCTTTAAGATATGCTATTTTTAGATCAGTCCGGGCACATCCTAAGCATTTTTCGGCACACTACAAACTAAGATAACTATTCACTAAATATCAATGTAAAATAATTTATTGGTTCAGTGAAAAGTGCTAATTACTTTATTTTCATCCTTATTTTACCCGTCAAAGTTTTATGACTAGTACTCCCCTTTAGCCTCTTTAGTGTAACTCGATTACTCGAGAGACAATATTAATGCCCTAAAAAGTACTATTCATACAATCAAGATTCTCTAGTGTTACAATTCCTTCCTCTCTTAAGAAATTTCGTAATCAAAATTTACTTGGTTCAAATAGCTATGGGTATTACTCTCTTATCTATTATTCACTTTCTTATGTTGCATCCTATGAACTGAGGTGCTTCCACAATGCTTTCACCAATGGTACGATTTTATTGCACAACACCTTTACTTTAAGGGCCAAGATCTAATCTAGTTCTGTAATGCCTCAAAAACCTCGACTTATGAATAGTACTTCTTAGGATGAATAGCATTTCTCGAGAATTGGATCACACTAATCATACTAAATAGAAGTATTAATCATAATATAATTAAGAGAAAAAATTAAAGTAAATATGAGAACATTTTGAGGATTAAACATGAAAGAAGTAAAGATAGGGGACTAATGGGATACAAAGATGAAAGTTCAGTGACCATTGGGGTAAAAAGAGGAAAAAGTTAGATTTTCTTTTAAAAGGCAATTTGACTTTTAGTCAAATAGTAATAGTGAAAATATCTTCTTTCTTCCTCCCTATTTTCCCAATGCCATTGTTTTTTTTCCCTAAGCTTTTTCTCCTTTCTTCCTGCTTTAATCCACCAAAAATCTCACTCATCCAAACCCTTGATTAACCCTTTCATAGTCCCTAAAACCCCATAAAAGCAAGAAAACATAAAAATAATGGTGGAATTTTGAGATTTTGCATATGGGTGAATAGTAACCTATTTCCTTTCGGGTAAGTTTTTCTGAGTTTTGATAATTTTTCCATATTCCCTAGGTGCCTAAGAGCATTTCTATGTTTTCGTTTTTTATTTTATGCTTTGGTTGATTTTTTATGGATTTTTAAATATTGAACCTATTATGGACAGTTACAAAAATGGAGAGGATGGAGGATAAAGGGAAAGGCAAGGCCTAAACGGTCTTTGTGGGTGCATTTTGACACCACAAGTAAGTGTAATCAAAATGATTTATGCTAAAATTGTATATGCCTTAGTATGAACATAATATGTGAATG
The DNA here is from genome assembly GCA_948208565.1 of Hura crepitans. NCBI lineage: Eukaryota > Viridiplantae > Streptophyta > Magnoliopsida > Malpighiales > Euphorbiaceae > Hura > Hura crepitans. The sequence continues at coordinate 5,325 of CANXYI011577372.1, read as the reverse complement.
AGTATGTTCATGTGCAATTAATTAACTATGCTTATTAATGCATTTAATCATGTATAATGGCATTATGGAAGTATGTTGAAACCATTGATGATGTTAGAATATAGGGGAATAATGTATGTTGATAAAATGTTTATGGTTTACGTATATGTATGCGTATGTATATTGTTATACATTATGCATGATAATTATGATGTATGACCAAGAATGGAAATATATGTTGAATATGATGTTGAATACATGAGATGAAGCTTTTGAGGGCTTGAAGGCATGATGCTTGAATAGCCATTTGATGAATATATGTACGTGTGTTGCTTTATGTAGACATATGATGAATAATGAATGATGCCATGTATATTAAAGATCATGAGAGTGTGTACTAAAACTTGTGATATGAATAAAAGTATGTGTAGCATTAAATGGAATATTATGGCCAAATGGCCTAGATGTATGTATGTATGTATGTGTATATCATCATATGATGCATGCAAAGGATGATTTATGCATAAGTTTGAATATGTGATCATAAACTTGTGAGATGAGCCATGTTATGTAAAGAAGTGAATTTATAGTGTATGAATGAGGTTATAACCTATGATAAATTCAAGCATGATTATGTTTAATATCAAGCATGATTCATATAAAAAATTTAAGGCATGTATAGTTGAGCAATTCTTGATGGTTTGGCTAAATGGCCTAGTCTAATGGTCATAATGCATTTAAGGCAATTATGAGCATATTGTGACATGGTGAGATGTCATAATAAGGCAATATGTTAAATGATATTATGATGCTCGATGTTAAGAAATTAATAATGCGTGAATAGATCCTTACGTTCCTTTTAATTAAATGTATTAGATAGGTGTATAATGTAGGATTATTATGTTACTATCTTACATGTAGCATTCTAATATGTCATAATGGCATATGATTTTGAGAATGTTCAAATTGATGCTTAATGTTTCTTATGCTATCTTAGCCAAAGCATTTGCATGTTAAGATGATGTCTAGGTATGAGTTCATAAATAGATGGCATTGTAAATTATCCTTTTGCATGTCATGATGTAGTAAATCATGTATAATCATGTGTTAAACTGATGACATTGCTTTTCTTGATTTAGTCATTAGTTGGCTAACCCGTTTTAATTAAAAACTACATTAAGAAAGGTTAATGTGGTGAAATTAAAAACAAATTGTTAGAAGCCCATGAAAGTAAATGGCTTAGTTAGATAGGTTAATCAGTTAGCTACAAGTCATAGCAATTACTAGGGTACTTTGGTACCTTCATAGCCTTCAAGTTACGATGCATGAACCTTTGGGTTATTATAATGCCCTAACCTTTAATGTGTTGATCTTTGAATCTTATTTTTCTAACCTTTAAGTTTGATGCTTGTTGATCTTTGGAATTTATGTTACAAACTTTGAGTCTGATATGTGATGACTTATAGGTCTATGTTTTTCTAACCTAGGGGTCTAATGATTGTGAGGCTTACGTGGTTCCGAGGGCCTAGGTGATCCACTTGATACTCTATTATCCATAGTGTTTAGGTTTTCCTAGCTATGGGCAAGATCAATGGCATAAAATTTATGGCAAAATAAAAGGGCATAATTTAAATAATGTCATAATAAAGAAGGATAAAATAGATTTGATGATGTGTTATGTTTCGCATTATACATGATATGTATGAATAATGCGTGACTTTATAATGCATGTTTTATGATGTGTAAATGTTATGACTCAGGTCATGTTTTAGTATGTACACAATAAGTATGATTTATACATATCATGTGAATATTAGTATATTGATAAAAGGGATATAATAATGTATGATGTTTATGGCATAATCCATAAGTTATTTTGATTACACCACTAGGCTATTGCTTAACACGTCATTTATTTTTGCGATGTGTAGGTAAGGAGACAATTTGAGCTGAAAACCTCAGATCACCAAGTTAACAAGAGAAAGAAGATTCTTTTGGTATATTTTGTATATGTAAATTTTCTAACGTATAATTGTAAAGCACTTATGTGATGTAATTTTTGGGAATATGAGCCTAATCTAGATATAAATGTCAATTTTTGGATTTTAAAAGTGTGCAACTTATTTTAAAGTTGATATTTGAATTGTGTTGTTGATATTTGAATTATGTTGACTATATGCTACTAAAAATGATGCATGATTTGTGATATGGTGTTGTTGGTTGATTTGGAATGATCAGAAGGATCATAGGAGATGTGGATTGATGTGAAAATGTTTATAAAAGTGCTTTTTATATTGTAGTTTACTATTCACATTTAGGATAGCATCCTAATACAGCTATTATACTATTGGATTTTTGACACGAGGATTTCTAAATGTGGAATGTAACTAGTTTTGGAAAAATTTTTGCAAACCCATAATTTTATAAAACAAACATTATGTTAAGAATGATTTAATCACATTTTGAAAGAGTTAATAAGTTATGAGTTCGGTAACATGTTTGTGTACATATTCCTTATAAGGATTCGGCAATCAGATCGAGTAAGGGGTGTCACATTTAATGTTATCATAGCTCCATTTAGGCATTCCTGGGCAACATATGACTACTTTAGGTTAAGTTTATACATCATAAAATTTATGATATCGATGCTTATGAATTAATCTCTTACCTATAGATAAGATGAGTAATCATGCACTGCACTATGATGAGGAAGTCGAGGGTTAGGCTTCAATGTTTATGGGATGAGAGTCCCATAGGATTGCATTTGTATCCAGTAGTACATCGAGGTAAGTATCTTCTATAGCTCAAGTGCCACCAGTGCTTTTGCAAGAAATGCTATAGCTTTTTAGAAAAGTTACAACTATTGCTCTATGACAAGCACAACAGCCAAAGGTTCCTTTAACTCTCCAAAAAACCTAACTTGAGAGAGTTAAAAAGATGGGAGCTAATAACTTCAAGGGTGAGGGCATTGTAGAGCCTAGAAAAGCAAAATACTAGCTTGACAGGACATAAAAGATTTTGGGCAGATGAGGTGTACCCTATAAGAGAATGTGATTTATGCCATATCTTTGCTTTAAGAAGAAACATCTAAGTGGTGGGAAGATCTGAATAAGCATAAGATAGATAAAGAGCAGACATGGGACTTTTTCTTTTTAGAGTTCCATAAGGAGTATATCACAAAAGATTATCTTTACAATGGGAGACAGTAGTTCATGGATCTTAAGCAAAAGTAAAAGTCTATTAGAGAATATAAGAAGGACTTTGCTATGTTGAGTCGTTATGCAAAGGACACAATTTCCATAGAAGTTGACAAGTGTAAAAGATTTGAGAAGGGATTACATGTGGAAATCAAGTCACAGGTAGTTCCTATAAAGATCAGGCACTTCTGAGAGCTAGTATTTATTTACAAATCCATTGATGGATTGCAAAAAGAGAAGAGGGAGTTTTATCAAAAGAAGCAATCCTTTAGTTAGGAAGCTTCCAGTGTAGCCTAGAGGTTAGATAAAAAGTTCAAGGGGAGTCAATTTGAGACACCACAACAGACTCAAAAATCAAGTAATCTCATAAGACAGTGCAGGGTAATAAGGGTAAGGCTGGACAACAATCTCAGACTACTAGTACACCAATTTCTATAGCAAAAAATGGCTAGATACCTCAATGTCAAACTTGCCATAAGAGACACCAAGGAGAGTGTTGGAAGTTGAAGTTAGGTGTGTGTTGTTCATATGGATCACCGAATCATTTCCATAGAGATTGTCCAAAGAGAGCTGATGCTAGATAGGGATCTGCACATGTTTCCATTAGAGGCTAGAAAAGAGAGCGAGGAGAGAGAGTAGAAGGAGCTTAAAGAGATAGATTAAAGTTCAGAACTAAGTATAGAGCTCCTGCCAAGCAGTATGCTATTAGAGCTAAAGAGGAGGCTGATACACTAGATGTCATTATTGGTACTTTTTTTCTCTTCGACTCACCTACTTTAGCTTTGATAAATCTAGGGTCTACACATTTGTATAAATGCATAGCATGAACACAAGACCAGGGGCTAGATTCTGAGTTTTTTGACCTAGAAATTATGGTTAGCAATCTCATATGTTAACATGTCATAGTAAATAAGGTTTACAAAAAGTGTTCTTTAATGGTTCAAGGGCACAAGTTTTTGACTGATCTCATCGAGTTGTCATTTAATGAGTTTGACTTGATATTGAGCATGGATTGGTTACCCAAGTATCAAGCAATGATGGATTGCAAGTTGAAGAGCATATCTCTTAAGGTTAAAGATAGAGCTAAGATCACAGTTGTGAGGTTAGAGAATAGACTTTTTATCTAATATTATATTAGCTATAACAGCGTGGCGTACGTTGAATAATGGTTGTCAAGATTTCTTGGCTCATGTATATGATACACATAGAGGTGAGCCAAATGTTAGTCATATACCAGTAGTGTTAGAGTTCATGGATGTTTTTGTAACACCCGATAGTTAAAGTCTTATAAACAGTACCGATTGACCCGAGTGATGTTCCCCGTGGTGCGAGTCATCATTTCGAGTCTAATGACTGGCATATTGGTCATACAACTTTAATGGGCCTGAAACTAGGGAAAATGAATGAATTAAAAATTTTAGCAGAACCAATAATTCATATTAGGCTACAAACTAATATTTTTGGAGATAAAATGATTTTAGGTCGGGACAACCCCGAGATCGGGAATGTGCCCGGATGGCCTCGAAAATACTATACCCTGAACCTCAAAAATTGTATTGAGTCCAACGATGAAGGAATTTCTAGAATCGGAGGTCATTTACAAATTCTCACGATTTTTGAGATTTGGCACACAAATCGAGATAGTAAGAAAATGGTCTTCTCGGAGGAATTAGGCCACGAAAATTCATGAGTGTGTAATTGGGATTTAATAAAGAATTTTAAAATAAACGGCACAATTTTTTGAAGTCATTTGGTATTTTTTGGGTTTTTAGCAGAACTATGATTTCCACCGAAATTTCACTAGCCTAGTTCCCGAAGGAATTATGCTATGAAACTTTATATGCCTCTAAATGAATGTATTTGAGGATTTTAGAAATAAACATGACAATTTTTAGAGGTCTGAGTGGCCGTAGAAAAATTCCTGAAGTTCTGCCGAGCACCGAGTTGCCGCAAAATGCTTGATTTTTAATTCGAGTACTTCCCGATGGAATTTCACTGCAAAATTTTGCAGGCATAAAGTTGGGATTAAATGATGAATTTATGAATAAATGGTACAATTTTTTGATAACCATGTGATTTTTTAAAAATCCCTGAAGTTAGCAGCCCCTATTTTTGAAAAATTAAATCTCGGGGTGCTCGAAAACTTTAA
>CANXYI011577334.1:0-13018 GCA_948208565.1 Hura crepitans | reverse complement strand
CCCATCTAAGCCTATGCTGCTAGCCCAATTCTAGCCACTATGGTACTCTTTTCCTCTCTTTGTGAGGCTCTAAATGCCCTCCAATGGCCACCAATGCCACATACACACACACACATGTCTTAGGTACATCCTGGCATCAATTGGTAGCTAGAAAGAAGAAGAGAAAGGGAGGAATTGCTCAAAACTCAACTTTGGGTCATGGTTGTGGACTGTCCTGAACAAGTCCTCTTGTTTGATTTTTATCTCCCAAACCACAGTTCCTTTTGGCCTGATTCTTTTTCCTCATGGTGCCTAACATCCAAAGGAATTTTTAGCCACTAGAATCATCCCATTTGGTTACCGAAAGAGAAAAATATGGCTTAAAGAGTAGAGGTCTGGCGTCGGCAATTCTAGTGAGAAGAAAAGATAAGTTTTATTGTTAACAAGTGGAAATCCACTTGTCATGGCCCCTTTGCTACTTGGCAAGTAGGCTAAGCCACTTGGAAAGTAGGCTAAGCCACTTGGCATTGTTATGGGCCCTATCTTGACACATCAAAGTTGTCCCGGTAATTCCTAAACCATCCTGATTTTTTGATAAACTTCAAAAATTCATAAAAATTCACTCGAACCTCTAAATATTACACCATTTGTTTTAAAATTTCTATTTTAATCCCTCTACCTACTCATAAATTTTTGTGGCCAAATTCCACCGATAGAGTAGTTTTTAGATTGGCCTCGATTTGCATGCCAACCTAAAAAATTATGAGAATTTGCAAATGACCTCTAATTTCAAAAATTCTTTCACCATTAGATATAGTGTAATTTTTAAGCTTCAGGGTTTACTATTTTTAGGTCTATCCGGGCACATCCCGAGTCAGTCTCGGCCCGAAAAATTTTTATTGCCCCGATGGGTAGCTTTCAATCTGAAATGAATTATTGCTTCTGTTAAATTTAAAAATTTTCCTTATTTCATCAAATTAAAGTCCCTTAAAGTTTCATAACCCGTGCCACTACCTCGATCCATGTGTAAGTGACACGACAACCCGAGTGCACTCATTGGACCCTATGGCACTATTCATAGAGCCTCGAGACACGGGCATTACAAGTTAAGAATTCTAGGGTTATCTAAGAGATAATGGTATATTATCTCAATGGAGTCCTTCATATACTTCTTAGCATAACGGTGTATCTGAAAGGAGAAATCAAACTCTATTAGATATGGTTGAATCTATGATGAGTTTTGTAGATTTACCTAAGTCCTTTTAGGGGTATGCCCTAGAAACTGCTATTTATATTTTAAATAAAGTTCCATCAAAGTTTGTTGATGTTACACCATTTGAGATATGGTGTAATAAGAAACCTATTCTTTCACATAACAAGGTATGGGGATGCCATGCATATGTGAAAAGAATAATGTCATATTGAGGCTAAGTTTGACAAATGCTTATTTGTAGGGTATCTAAAGGAAACTTTAGGATACTAATTCTATCATCTTTTAGAATAAAAAGTGTTTATTTTAATGCATTCTATCTTTTTAGAGAAAGAGTTTCTCATGAAAGATAGTGGGAGTAAAATTAAACTTAATGAAGTTTAAGATCTATAAATTGAAGCAGATGAACCAAATGATCCTAGTTTTATTACTCATAGTAATAAGGTAATAGAAGAACCTATAGAAACATAAGTTCTTAGATGATCTACTAAGGTCAGGACTATTCTAGAGAGATATGAATTCTCATAGACTAAGATAAGGAGGTGACTATAGTCAAAGATCATAAGCCTACTAGATATAAGGAGGTTCTAAAGGGTTCAGAATTAGAATCATGGCTTAAGGCCATGAAAATTGAAATGGATTCCATGTACAATAACTAGGTATAGACCTTGGTTGATCCACCTGAAGGGATATAACCTATTGAGTGCAAATGGGTTTTTAAGAAGAAGATTGACATGGAAGGTAATGTGATTACCTATAAAGCTCAATTGGTAGCAAAAGGCTATCCTTAAAGACAAGGAATTGACTTTGATAAAACCTTTTCTCTAGTTACAATGCTTAAATCCATTTGGATTCTGCTTGCCATTGCTGCTTATTATGATTGTGAGATCTGCCATTGCTACTCATTATGATTGTGACATAACCTAAAGGTTTTACATGAAAAGATGGCAATCAGGTCTGTAAGCTTCAAAGATCTATCTACGGATTAAAGTAAGCATCTAGGAGCTGGAGCACCTATTTTGATGATATAATTAAAGAGTTTAGTTTCTCACAAAATATGGATGAACCATGTGTTTACAAGAAGGTTAGTAGAAGTGTAATTGTTTTCCTTTTATTATATATAAATGACATACTACTAATAGGAAATGATGCCTCTATCCTTCAGTCAATTAAGATTTGGCTGAGTAAACAATTCTTCATGAAAGACCTTAGAGAAGCAACCTACATCTTAGGGATTAGGATCTATAAAGATAGATCTTAAAGGTTGCTTGGTCTTTCACAATCAATGTACATAGATAAAATGCTAAAGAGGTTTAGCACGAATCTCTCCAAGAAAGGTTATATTCTTATGTTGCATGGAAAACACCTTTCTATATCTATGTCTCCCAAGACACAGGAGGAGAGAGAGTATATAAGTAGGATCCCATATGCTTTGGTTATAAGATTAATCATGTATGCAATGTTATGTACGAGACCTGATGTAGTATTTGCTCTAAGTGCCAAGAGCATATTCCAATTTATTTATAGAGAGAAACAATGGGTGGCTATAAATAATATCCTTAACTACTTAAGAAGGACTAAGAATCTATTCTTGATTTATAAAGAAGGAGATCTACAAGTTAGTGAGTATACTGATGCTGGCTTTTAATCTAATAAGGATGACTGTAAATCTCAATTTCAATACATATACATTATGTATGGAGTAGTAGTTGTTTGAAAGAGTTCCAAATAGGATACAATTACAGATTTTGCTGTCGAAGCTTAATACATAACAACTTTCGATGTAGCTAAAGAAGCCATTGGGATTAAGAAGTTCATTATAGAACTTGGAGTGGTTTTAAGCATTATTGATCTAATACCATTATATTGTGACAACAATGGGGCTATTGAATAGGTTCATGAACCATGGTCTCATCAATGATCTAAACATATTCTTCAGCACTACCATTTGATCAAGGAGATCATTGGTAGATAGGATGTGAAAGTTGAAAAGGTCCCTACAGATCAGAACATAGCTAATCCTCTTACAAAGGCACTATCATAAGGAAAGTTTGATCAATATGTAAATGCAATAGGCATTAAGTACATAAGTAATTGGCTCTAGTGCCAGTGGGAGATTATTAAAAGTATACCCTAGAGCTCATGTAATTGGGTAATATTCATGTATTTAAACCTTATGAATAATACCATAAGGTATTTTCTTTATATCATGGTACTTTTATATATTACTTGCAATTGTTTGCAATATCTTAAACCATGTTATAAAGTCCCTGGTATATAAACATAGTGTAGAGGAAATCATGAAGTGTCAATGATGTGAGATTCTTATTGCATGCAAATGTGATATACCTAAATATCCCTGATCATAGTATTAATAAGATAAGACATTGTTAAAGTAGAAAATTAGCTTATCTTATACTTCTTGATTAGATCAAGTGGTAGTTCTCATAAGCTGTAAGCATAGAGATGCTTGGAGTTAACATGTGGATGCTTACTTGAGAAGTAAGTACATCGAAGACCCACCATGAGATCTTCACATGGATACTTAATCTATGTCAGTGAAAGTATCTCATCATATTAGTGGTGCAAGTATCCTTAAACTTGAGATCACTAATTATCTTAAGTATAAAGTGACATTCTTTGACTCCAAACTTTTACTTCGAACAAGAAGTATACATAGTGAGGTGCTTAGGTATGGCATAACATATTTGAAGATAGGGTAGTAATCAACAAAGTATTCAAGACCCTAGATTATAGTGGGGAGTTTATCTCATAGTTCTAATGAATAACCTGTATTCAGGAATCTCTAGCTAGAGCAAAATGCCATGTGTGAATGGGATTCACTAAGGGCATTTTGGGTATAAAGGTGTAATTATTAGAATAAATATGTTAAGGACTTAATTAGATAGACTTAGTTAGGCTATAAGTTGACATAAGTCCAAACTCAAAACTGGATGAGATAAAGGATGATCAAAATGAGTTTATTGCACTGTAACTATATATAGAAGGGTTAAGTCAAACCACTTGACTTTTCAGCACTTGGGTAGTCATGATACATGGCTAGATATCTCTCTTGACTTGTATAAAAGTAATATATCAATTATTAAATTGATATTGATTCAATGTGATTCAATTTATAGAGTCCCAGTTGGATTAGGACTCTAATTCACTATGTACTGCCAGGTTGTTCTGGAAACTTATAGGGTCACACACATAAAAGGAGTTTGAGGAAGATTCAATGAGATTGAATTTTCTAATGATATGAGATATCATTGGAAGATGAATTAAGAAGAAGAAATGAGCAAATGGGCTTAAGGCCCACTTGCAAATGAAAAGTCTAAAAAATAAGGGTTTTTGGAAAATTAGGGTTATTGGATTTGGGCCTTGTTTAGTCCAAACTTTTAATTATTCTTGCATCTAATTTTTTATAGGCTTTTAAAAGGTTTAAAAGGCCTTAAATCAAAGTAATTATTAATCCAAAATAGGGCCTAAGAGTGCCACATAGGTTTAATGAAAGTGGGTCTAAAGTAAATTGCACATAAGCCCATTAAAAGGCTTATACGCATAAGACAGAGATAGGCCCAATTGATGGGTCCATTTTTGTTCGACTTAGGCTAGATTTTAAATGTTAAAATTTGACCTACGTAGGGTTTACTTTATAAAATAAATAAACCTTATTACAGTAGCCACCCTAAGGAGACATTCTATTATAGAATTTTTGCATAGAACAATTAAAGCACATGTTTTCTTCTTCTTCCTTCATCCGCTTATAAGTCCTACTAGCATTTGGAATTACAAGTTGATCTCTTTTAAAAACTTCCTGTGTGGATTACATTAGAGGTGTTCCTTGAAGAGGATCACTATGGTTTGTAACAACCCGATAAGAAGAGCTTACAAAAGGATTATGCTATTTTCCTTTTATAGTAAATCATGAAACACTGCTAGATTTAACATTTAAGATGAATTTTAAATTATCTGGGTCCATTGTCATTGTTGGTTTCTCTCAAAATTTTAATTTTTTTTGCTATGTATGATTGAGAGAAACCAATAGCCACGTGCTCGGGCATATAGTGGTGTTTAGGCTTACTTTATTGGTGTCTAGATGGCAATGATATGTCCTGACATAGTCGTGTGTAAGGAGGGGCAAATGACTATTTTGGGCTTCTGGCTATTTAATGTGTGCATAGATTATGAATGTATCTCTTCCATAGTCTTCTTTTCTTTCCTTTCATCCAAAAAATGTAATTATGCCTTTACGTGTCATTTGAAATTAAAAGGCTGCTTCTAAGAGTTGATTTATTTTGATGTGGTACAAAAGTAATATCAATTATAGAGGCATATACATGTTGTGTGTATCTTCAATGCATCTCCATGTGCAAATAAAAATGTCTATAATATTTGTATAATGCTATGTGTATGTTTAAATGCCTAATATGAAAATTGAATACACATTGGATGTGAGGATCTGATGTGTGAAGGGATGAGTATGCTGATAGGTATGCCTAAATCTATGGAGGATTAATAAATGATGGGCCTTTATAAATGTGTATGTATGCATGTATGTATAAGTCTAATATGTTGCCTCATACATATGTGAATGTGCATATTTGTAACCATGACTCTTTCTTTTATGTAATGTATATGTTATTTATACAGTGTGGACATGTTTGTGATATACATGAGTTAAGCCTAATTCCTTTAAAAAGAATGTATGAATGATGTGTTAATGGTATGATACAAATGCATGGGGATGCTTTACTAAACTCCTAATTTTTTATATGCATGTTTGTACAATGTTGGTGCTTATGTGCACATGTTCATATGCATTCATGTATCATGAATATTAGATATGGGCCTTTATAACTAAATGTATGAGTCAAATGTGTGGATGAATAGGTATGCATACATTAAGGCATGACTCAAATGTGCATGTATGAATTAGTGATGATAAATGTGCTTGTCATATATGTTTATGCCTAATATGCATTTATGAATGGACTAACAGTAATGTATGAATGTAAGAATGATACATGAAAAATAATAAAAAGTGCATGTTTGTGTATGTCTCATGTCGGATGGTGAATAAATGATGTATGTGTTGAATGTGCATATCTAATATGCTTAATGAAGATAAGCAAATGATAAACATACTAAGCCTCTCTTAATGAATATGTCCACGAATGCATTTTCATGCACGAAATAATGACATTGAATCACTTTATCCTTGGACTCCTCATAGGGAAGAATTGGTTTCGGTTATTTTTAGGGGCATGTCTCCATTTGATTTGAAAGTGAATCAATAGTTCTTATCTAGAGTGGTGTAAGATTATTGAGAATCAAGGTGGATAATTTGTCATTGATCAGTGATGCCTCCACTTTTTTATAAACTATGAAAACTCTCTCTTTACTTTTTCTTTGTTCTTTTTTTTTTTCTCTTTTTAAGTCTTTTCTTTACCTAAGTTTTTTCTTAATGCACTCCTCAAAAGAGGTTTTCACACTAGCAGGCTGTGCCCTAATTTTTGTCTAATGTGCCTCTCGAAGGAGGTTTTCACACTAGTAGGCTACTTGACTTTTGCCTAATGCACCTTTTGAAGGAAAGTTTTCACACTAGCAGGCTTTTCTCTCTCTTCCTTTTTTTCTAAGACAAAGCTACTTGCAAAGATTTTTGTGCTTTGATGTCAGATCTCCGAATGGTGTACTTTTACTTGCATAGCCTGTTCTTGTTGAAAATTAATCATGTTGTCGTTGTCATGAAAGTTGGTTATTCAGAGGAAGGAACTACAGGTAGATTCTATTTGATGAGTTTTGGTGGTATGATAGACAACACTGTGATGGGGTAATAATTTAGGAAAAAGATTTTTTTGTTATTTTGCATAATGTAGCTTGCCAAATGGTAACACATGTGCATGAAAATAATTATCATAAAGACATTTAATACAATTAAACTTGGTTTGCTTAATTTCAAAATCCTAAACTCATGTTATCAACATGCCATTAGGGTTTTCATGGTTGAATATTTTCTCTCAAATCCTTTTGCCTAGGTTATTTTAAAAGGTTTTCAACCTAGCAAGGATCGTTACTTTTATTTTATTTCTTCTTTTTTTGAGGTGTCTACTATATTGATGCATGGGGTTATTAAACTTCTTGCAACCTTGATGCAATTAGAGATGACTTAACTTGGTGTAAGTTTTTGCTTAAGACTCCTCACATTTATAGGTAATGCCAGCTTTTCTCTATTATAAAAAAAAGATGGATTGTTGAACTTGTAGCATTCACAAAGGGTTATTCAAGAACCTAGACCCTTTTTATGCACTAAAAACTTCATACAAGAGAAAGCCACAAGTTTAGGGTTGCCCTTTTGATTAAATGATTATTTTGAGATCCCCTCTTTTTGTGAGAGTAAAGAATGACATTAGGCTCAACATTGGGTGAAAAAAGGGTCTTTGAAGGCCTAGCTAGCACTACCAAATAAAATCCCCTTTTGTGATGATTTTGATCACTTACATCAAGAGTCTGGTCTAGAAAATGATAGACTATTTTTAGTGAACTTCATATGTGCTTATGAGGTTAATTATGAAGTTGATCCTAGGGTTTATTTAGTCATAAAGGTTAACTAGAAATTGATCTAAAGAAGCATTATGAAAGATCATGGGTGACAAGAGCAAAAGGGTACTTGTATTTGTTTAAAAGTAGATAAATTTAAGGTGTTGGATTCTTTGGATCTTTTGGGCTAGGATTTGATAAGATGCTTATTAGGTTGAGATTTAAACCCCTTGGACACAAATTATTTACTAGTCTTTTCCTTTAATCCCTTGAAACCATAAGTTTCCTTAATTTAGTAGTTGAGCATGGGATAGACTCCTTTTTTAATTATTTGTTTCTTTTCTTTTTTTTCTTTTTTTATCTCTTTTCTCCTTTATCAAGAATTATAGGAAATGCAATCTAAGATGCCTAGATTATCCAATATTAAACAAACTAGTAATAATTGAATTAACGTTACATATGCAATGATTATCAATATGCGTACTATCACATGGAAAAACATCATACAAAGGAAATAAAACTAGGAACATTTTATTGAAAAGATAAAAGGTAAAGTTTTTCAATTATAGGATATGTTCATAAGCACAAAGCATTTTAAAAAAAAAACACAAAAGAAAGGTCCAGGTATAAGCTTCAAACTTTCTTATGATTAAGCAACTAGTAGGTGCGATTCACTCTCCCTTGGTTATATCCTAAATAGCAACATGAAGAGTCTAACATTCATCTATGTGATTCCTTATATATTGGTGATATTCATCAAAGAGATCAAAATGGTGTCTTGGCTTGTTTTGACTTCTGGCTGGTTGAAATGTGAGTGGTTACAGATTTCCTTCTAGTACCAATTTATTAAAATGCCATGGCAGTGGTTTAATCAAATTAAGGTGACCTCCTTTATTGATTATTAGGTTGTTGATACAGCAAGGTCCTATATTAGCAAGGTGGGGCCTCTTTTTACTTGGATACTGTTTCTTTATTTCATGGCTCTTAAGATAATGAGCATCAAGTACTGCATCTATTATGACATGATTGGCGACTTGTAATACTTCTTGCTTAAATACTGTGAGAGCTTAAAAGAATTTTCTACATGTGAGATGAGCATCTTGATATTCTATCTTGGTCTCAAGAGCATTCTTAGCCAACATAGCTGAGGTAATTGCTAGCATTCCTTGTTTTAAGTGATCTAATGTAGTGATTAATTCCTTTTAAGATACAAGGGCATCTTGATCTTCAACCATGGTTAGGGGTAGAAGTGAAATGATCTATTGGATGAGGAAGCAGAGGTATGTCAATTGGTGAGTTCAAGAAAAGGATGATCTATAATAGATGTCACACAAATAGTTAGCATGATGCATGATTCCTATCATATGTGTTTATGATGCATGATCTAAAAGTACGATGAATGTATGGATGCATTTCCTATATATGCTTAAATATGTGTTGTGTATTCCTAGTTAACAAGGAGAAATTTCATTTATGTACATTGTGAGTGATACAATGTACATCTAATAATCCATAAATCTTTATAATATGTGTGTCTAAAATAGTATATGGTGCATATTGTGCACATCTATAGTAAAAGTAACGAATAAGTGTGATGCATGTTCATATCTGATTGACCAAAAAAGATGATAATGTATATGTTATTAATGTATGTATATATGTGCATGATTGACCATTGTAATATAGATACATGTGGATGGCGGTTGATTTTATAGTATGTTCTAGATATAAGTGCATGAGCATGGAATAAGGGTGATGCAATGAAGCTCTTTAAGATATATTGCATGTATACAACTTAATGTGTGATATGTGTAATATACCTAATGCTAAAATGTGTATATGAATCAATGAGGTTCTACTTGATGCATGCATGGATAAGGACTTAGCAAGGTTAAATATATGTATATGCTACTCCTATATGAGATGGCATTATATACAATTGTTGTACAAACGAGTAATGCGATGCATGATTATTATACAACATATGATGTATATTGATGTTTGGTAAATTAATGCTTAAATGTATGTTATAAAAAATATGAGAATCTATCCTAATGTATGATTTTAAGCATAAAGACGAGCGACTCTCACAATGTTGTATGAATGATGTCAGATGCATACATAAAATGCATGAAATAAAGATACATGACAACTTATGTATAATGATACATGATAAGAATTATACAGTGTCATGGGATACATATATACATGATTCACTAGGTGTAAATGTGTGAAGTGGATTTCTATATGGTGTGATGTATGATGAATACAAAATGCATTAAGATGGTGGTGATGTGTGATGGGTGTGTAACATGATAGGATGCCAAGTGTATGCATGTATTAATGATCTTTTATATGATGGATGATGTATGCTATGATGATATTACTCTGCATAGTCTAGTATGATGCATATACATATAAAATAAGTCATAATACATGATGGATGCCATACTAAATGCATGTTTGAAAATACTAGGGACTAATATGATGCATGTCAAAATATGTTGTATCTATGCCATAAGAGGCTATGTATACTTAATGGATGCATGGGTGAACTTATGAAAATCTATGTGGCATATGTTGATACCTGTATGCATGGCAATATAATGCCTGATTCCAGATATGGAGGTATATGCTATGTATGGATAAAAAGTTACTTATACATGTATGTATATGTATATGTGTGCAAACTGATGTAGTTATACATGGGTGAGAATGATAGGTTCTTACAATGAGGTGGGTTTACAATGATATATATGTGTGCATGAAAACAAGAAAGATACACATTAATGAATACAAAGTCAAACACATGTAAGAACTTTCCAACCTTATCACTTCCACACATGAGGTCTAAATGTTCTCCCTAGGAGACCTTACTTGTGGGACATCAGGGGTCTTGATAGTTTTGAACAATGAACAACGAATAACTAAATGTTATTTCTCTCATAGGATATGTTCAATCAAACCAAAATATGGGGTTTAGCCTATTCCAGTTAAAAAAGGCCTAATGGGTTCAACAACATTTCAGGACGACTAAGCTATGTTTCACATATATTAGCCCACGTAGCACACAATATAGCATTAACAGAGAAACCTAAGGGAAGTCATTACATAGGCTCATGGTTAGGTCACGTAGGTTATGGTCATCCAAGCATGGTCCCTCTATAATGAGTCTATCTCGTCATGAGCATACAATTGATTAGTTTACCATTTCATATACCTTATAAGTATGAGGGTTGGATTTGATGGCACCTCTAACAATTTCCCAAATTGAAGGAAAATGGGTTCATACTTTAAAAGGGCATCAGGGTAAAAAAGGACGCCTAACTTATTCTAAAGCTTTAGCATGTAATATAGTTTTTTAAAAAATAATATTATAAATTCAAAACATAAAATTTCATATTAATTTAAGGTACTTTCGGAGCATGGTCTTATAGTGTCCCCAGCAGAGTCGCCACTATTCATATCCCTTCCTTTTTTAGGCCAGTCAAATTGAAAGAACCAAAGACTTAACCTAAATCTCACCTCTTAATTCTTGAATGATGAGAAGGAAATTAGAGGAATCTTAAGTCATTCCTATTTGACTAGCTTAGAAAGAGTGAGTTGGGCACTATAAAGTAGGAGTTACCATACCTTGTAGGGATAAAAATCAAAGCAGTTTAGAACCCTACTCTTATTTATACCTCAAGTTAATATGAAATAACATATTAAATTTATAATTTTATTCTTTTTTCCAAGCAAGTTTCATATTTAAAATAGATAATAAAATCATGTAAGGAAATAACAAAACTGCATATTTATACAAATATGTTAAATACTTGAAAATAATATCATACATGAAATCGAGTAATAGATTATTTTGAGAACTTTGATTCTCACATGTCAATCTTCATAAAACATATTTTATTTCATGTGACTTTTATTAAAGAAAAATCAAAATTCATTTTATTAGAAAAAACCAATTAATTAGGTATAAAATTATTTGATTATTTTTTACATGTAAAAGAATCATTTTCTACTTATTACAATATTTATGGAATATATAGAGAAATAATCAAAATGAAAATTAAATTACATGGCAATTACCTAAAATACATTCTAACAAAAAAGATGTAACACTTCTAGTTGATTCCTGAAGGAACTTGATAGGCGATGCTACTTTCCACTAGTCATCCATCCTGATTTTGCACCAACCCTATTCATTTAACACTTTATGCTTATATGTATTTAGCAGACAATTATGGTTAATTCTTTATTCTACTCTTATTTCCTTCTTATGCTGACTATAACAAACCTTGAAATTTATCTAAAAGGACATAAAATTCATTTTATAGAAATTTAGGCATTATAACGGCTACCCAGGTAATAAACCCCAAATTTAAACCTACAAAAAACACTTCTAATAACATAAACAATATAAACCTCATTATCTAGACCCTTCTGGTCCCCCAAATTCTCATATCAATCAAATCACAGTACACAGGGCCTTAGGCTGATAACATACAGAAAACACAGTCATTCATAGCTCATAACTCATTAAATACATAATCATATGTTCAAACAGTAGTTATATGATGATCACTATGCATAGATAATATCCATATCAGCTAAGCCTACCCATTTATACATCAGTGCCACTACTATAGTTTCCCAAAAGTACTTAAATTATACCAAAAATAGCTGTATTGCTATATTGCAAGTATTGAGGCAGAGCTACTATTGCTATCTACGACCTACGCATTGGAACATCGATATGTTGAGCATAAAACTTAGTGTTGAATTTAATGTAATACGTGCATGTCATACATATATTCATGCAAAACTCATGATATAAGTCTATAATGCAGCACATAGAAATATTAATATAAAATATTATTAAATTATTTTTCAGTCTCATGATTTATTTACTAGTGACTTGCCATTCAATTATTTTTCCCAATTTACATTAGATTATTGTCATTATTTTTCATGTTCACTTTTATATGCAAGCTTATACTAGAACGACTAAACTTTAAGGCACTAGATAATGGGATCCAGGCTGTGTAGTGGCCCACCTTTTGAACTTTGATAGCTGCACCTACCTGTCTGATAGTAGGGATTAGTTTACAGGAACTTCCTAATACCGGACTAGAAAATAGCAGGGATCAATCCATAGACCTCTCAATATCTACAAAAGGATAGTAGGGATCAGCCTCATGGGACCTCCTAATATCCCAATCATCATCAGCAATATGTCTCAGACGGATAGTAGGGATCAGCCCCGTGAGACCTCCCAATATCCACAAA
>CANXYI011577203.1:0-10664 GCA_948208565.1 Hura crepitans | reverse complement strand
AATGTGGAAAAATTAACTGAATTATAAACCATATTATTATGAAGAATAATTTAATACTTAAAATAATGTTAGGTAAATAGGGAAGATAACCAAATGGTAAATGTATAAATCATGGTAAATTATGTATATAATAAATATATATTTGAAGAATTTATAGTTTAGATAAAGTAGAAAATAAAATAAGAATAATAGAAGTGTATGAATGTAACTAGGTATGTAACACCCCCTATTGGATCCCCTCGGAGACTTTATAGGTGGTGCAACTGCTTCTGGCTAATGCATACATCCTATTTCCTACACCTACCTTAGTTAAGTCATTTGTCACACTTATTTACCGTATCACATTACTTGTGGTTTATAACTTGTCATGGTTTAGTTATAATAACATGCCAACTTAGGTGGTTTCGGGTCATTCTTAAATATTGGAAATTTCAATAGCATAATGGTTGTTTGGGTCTTATCCCAAATTTTTCTCAAACCTATTTAACACTTCTATAACTAATCCATTACCCCTGGACCCATTTAGTCCCCCATTCTCATCCTAACATCAGCCTAGCACATAATATACTCGGGCCTTAGGCCATAGATAAATTAGGCTTACATATGCATATAGAGCCTTAGGCTCACATCAATCATCACAAGTCATATATATACAACCATATATTTATCACGTATACATGTATGTACATACTTTACTTACATCCACAGGTTATAAGTAATTAACTTACATTACACATCCACAATTTAGATATAAGTATTGTTTAACTTCTACCTAAGTACATGGATGATAAATTGTACAATAATTACATTAAACCTTCTCTTGTGTCCTCTGAAATATTGTCATTGTGTTATATGAGGTAGGTTCCTGCTGCTGTGTACCTATGCAGCAAAACAGGTATGCTGAGTATACGAGATACTCAATGGTGAACTTAAGCAGTTTAATCATGATATACTATTACTAATTTACCTGTGCAGTTAAATGCATAAATTACTTAATTAAATGACCTAATTATTCACTAAAGTGCCAAATTACAAATATGCCCCTAAAGTATTTTAATGTTTGAAATATGTATTTTTAACTTCAATAAATTATTTGAAACCAGTATTATCATTTGTAAATGAGCATGCCTTTCAAAAATTACATCATTTACTTGTATGTGAAAAATTTACCAAATTGCCCTTTTTACTTTTTTTTTACGGTTTACTAAGAAAATTCTTTAATTAATCTCAAGACTTCATTCTTAAGGCTTATTTTGCTGATTAATTAATTTATTTCATTAGCCTGACTAGGAAGACGACACTTTAAGACACTAGATCTAGAGAGAAATAACTAGTGCAGTGGTCCTCATTCTAGACCTATGTCACTACACTGGCTTGTGTGCTATAGTGGAGATCTACCATAGCCTCTCTAAACGCAATAAAAATATTGTGTGACATAATGGAGATAACCCCATAAGCCTCCCCAGCCATAATTAATTATGCATAATTGGGTGACATGATGGAGATCAATCAGTAGACCTCTCTAGCCACCAATAAATACTCGTAAAAATTGGGTGACATAATGAAGATCAGTCTGTGGACCTCTCTAGTCACCAAAGAAACTAGCAACTATAAAACCCTAAGTTGACTGGTCAACCCATCTAGTGGGTGTCTAACCAATGGGCCAAATTGCTTAATTTTAACTTAATTCATTAGCCAAAACATTCTTATAATATTTAGATTCCAAAAATAGACAGTTAGAATTTTTATCAAATACTTTAAATTTTTATTCAACCAAGTACAACCCATTTTTTTGGCTCTACCGAGTAAAAATACCAGAATAATTTTTAGGTTTCTAGTTGCTAAATTAAATTATCATATATCATGAATTTTTATAGCATTTTTACTTAAAGAAAATAATTTTTCTTGTCCAGTGACATTTTTAGTTCAGATAGGGGTTAATTGGACAATTATAGGCGACTATTTTTTAAACCAATTTTCTGGGACTGTTTTAAGTCCAAATTTGACTCAATTTTCAAGGTTCTTTTCAAGCTTTCTCCTAGGTATACGGCTAACTATACTGGGCCAAGTCCATTGCGAAATTATGGGTATTTGAGCCCCTAAACTGGGCCAATTATAGGATTTATTACTAGCCTTTCAAAGGCATACTTAAAGTTTGCTTTTGTGTCATTACTTCATACTTAACTTTTTAGTTTAACTCAATGCTTCCTTTCAAGGCCTAATTTCATAGGTAAGTTATTTTAATCCTACACTTTATATTTGGCTAATTCCGTAATCACATTCAAGATAATAAAAAGCTAAAATAATGTACTTAATATCATTAATAAATTTAAATCACTATTCAACAAGCCATAACAATTGTCTCGAGTACTTGAAGGAGATAAACCAAATTTCCATTCTTTACACCTAATCACTTATTTTTACATGTCATAAACCCAATTACGCATATACACACCTCAAGTCAACCCAATTTACCAAGGCACACACAACATTTGGTCAAACTTGCATCAAGTAACTCATAGGTACACACAAAAGAAAACATTCCATAGAAATTTCATTGCCCAATTCACCCTTTTCCACACCTATCATGCCAATTACCATCCCAATTCCTCATAGGCAGCAAGAGTCTCCATTAAACAACCATAGGCAGCCATAAATTTAGCAAGTAAATGAAAGCAACTGCATAATTACTTGTAACTACAATCTGAATTCCAGCAAAACTTAAGAAAAACCATCCTTTTTCAAGAAGTCCCTCTTAAATATGATTTTCTAGCCATCCTAAAGGAAGGTGACCTATTTTATACACCTAAAATAATGAGAAAAAGGCTAAAGTCTATGTACCTTAGAAGAAAAGTTGAAAACTCCTCAAGTGCACATACTAGATAGCTTGCCACGGTAGTTTTCCCCTCCCTTCGTAAGCTCTAATTTGGCCTCCAATGGCCACCAATGCATCAAGTACAACCATAAACAAGTCTTAAGTACCTCCTAGCACAATTTAGCAGCCAAAAAAAAAGATGGAAAGGGAGGAATTGCTCAAAGACTTACCTTACAATCCCTATTCTAGATAGTCTGGAATTTGTCTCCTTTTTTGAATTTTATCTCATAATTGGCTAATGCTTTGGATGTGCTTCTTATTCCCAGTGGTGCTTGATATATAGGAGAATTTTTAGGGACTAGAATCAGCTGAAATGGTGGTCGGAGGAGGAAGTTTTGGGGTTTTTGGTGAAAGGGTGGCATCGGTCACAGGCTGGAAAAGGGAAAGAATGCCTTTAACTCAAAGTGAAATTCCACTTTTCTTTGGCCAAATGCCATTTGGCAACCTGTATGGCCATTTGGCATTGAGTGGGACCCACCTTGCCATGTCATAGGTGGTCCCAAACATTCTTGAATTATCCTGATTTTTTTGGGAAACGTCAAAAATTCATAAAAATTAGGTCGGATCTCAAAAAAAACTATGCGTTTGTTTCAAAATTCATATTTTAATTCCCTCTAGCTAACTGTAAATTTTTGTGGCTAGATTCCATTGATAAGATATTTTTTGAATTGCCTCAATTTGTATGCCAACCTCAAAAATTTTGAGAATTTACAAATTGTCTTCGATTTCAAAAATTCTTTCACCGATGGACTCAGTGGAATTTTTGAGCTTTAGAGTCTGATATTTTCGGATCCATTTGGGCACCTTCCGGGTCAATCCCAGCCCAAAATTTTTTTATTACATAGATACATTCCTTACCACTTACTTTGATTTATTGGTTCTACTAAATTTTTTTATTTTGCCTTTTTCATCATTTTAGAGCCCCTCAAAATTTCATGACTAGTGGCACTGCCTCAGTCCTTGTGCAAGTGACCCGGCAACCCCAGCACATGTCTTAGGCCTTATGGCACTGTTCACGGAGCTTTAGATTGTGGGCGTTAGAAGGTAATTTAATAAAAAAAATATATATGAAATATACGTATATATGGAAATGAATAAAGATTTTGCATAATAATAATAATAATATCAAGAAATTGTATGTATTAATTAAACAAATAAAAATGTATAAGTATACATATATAAATGTCATGAATTTTGACTCCTATTGAATAAAGAAGACATAGAAAGTTAATAATTGAAGTGTATATATAGGAAGGTTACTTAATAAATATTTGAATTATTATGAATATAAGAAATTTTGTAGAAATAAATGAATGATAGTATAAAGAAATAAATATATTAGAAAAGAGTAAACTATATATATAAAATAATAGATATTACACAAGATAATATATAAATAAATAAGTAAAATACAAGGCTACAAGGTTAAATAGGAATTTAAAGGAGTTCGTTAAAAAGTTTTGTGAAATAGGTATATGAAGTCATTAGAAATAAATAGTAAAACCTAATGGTGATGTATGTCTTACGAATAATATTAAGATGATATGAAATTGAATATGGACATGCTTATAATGTTCATAAGAGAATAAGCTATGATTATGAATCATAAAGCTTTAATAATATGGTTATGGAATTGGAATATGATGTTAAAGTTTCTCATAAATATGGCACAATTTCTTATGATGTCTAAATAGTATGGGATTGATTAAAAGTTAATTGTTGATCAAATGAATTATTAAACTTACATAAATTACATAGCGTATATGAAATAAGTAAAATATGATATAACCTATATGAGTTAGACAACCTAGACCGGATAGTTTGAATAATTAATTAGGGAGTTTAGGATACTTCGGTATCTCTTTATCCTGGTGTAGCAATCATGAGGTCTAATAGGGCCATTGCACATATATACATCTATTGATATATATTTCATGTTGGTGTAGTAGCCGTGAGGTTCATAGAGCCACTACATACATCCATGCGAGTGAAATCGCTATAAGGTCTATAAGGCTATTGCACACATCTATGCCAATGCAACCACCATGAGGTCCATAAGGCCACCACACACACCTATAAAGGTGCAATTTCCATGAGGTCTAAAATATGGGCCACTACACATCTAATCAGACCTCAGTGGTTGATACCTCATTATCTAGTATTGAGATTATGTCTATTGAATATGGGCTAAAATAAGTAAATAATGGGATTAAAGATAAAAAAAATGTTATGAGGATAACTTAATATATATAAACAAGAACTCAAGAATAAATGTTATGACTATAAATTATATGTAACAAAACTATATCAATTACATATATTTATGATATATATTGAATATTATATATGAATTGTATGTATTATCATCATAAATATTTTATAAATATATTGTCAATCAAAATATTGTTGAATATGCTATTAAGCTATAAGTTTAACACATGAATCATAATTATTTAAAAGAGTGCATATACTTAATTAGGGAAAATAAGTATAGGAACTAATGCTTTGAAATAAGAAGTTTATGTATATAGATGATTACAAGTGATATGAAAGTATAGTTATATGAATAAAAACTTTGAAACAAGTGTTTGGACATAGGGAATGAATATATAGGATTTCACACAAAAATCACAAAAAGTTAAAAATAGTGTAGACTAACTGTCATATGGTATTTGAATTAGTATATAATATAAGACACAATAGGGAGTAGAAGTACTATGTAGACTTAAAATAATAATTATAATGAAAGTAAAAAGAAATAAGAATGTAAATAGAAGAGTATAATACATAAAAAGTATAATAAAAGAAATAGTAAGCTATGTTTGAATTAATAATCATAACTGGTAATGTTCTTGAATATAATATATTGAGTATCAAGTATGCTAGTGGTTATTTTAGCAATGTTTATAAATATATGAGGAAAAAGGGGACAAATATACAAGTAAAGATTATGATCAAAATTTTAGATAAATAGCTATGAGTAAAGTAAATTATAAGTTTCATAGTATTAGAATACACTTGTAATGCCTAGAGATTTCGAGTCATGAACAGTGGATCTCAGGGTCATGAATAGTGATGCTCAAGATGCAATTGGGATTTTATTAAAGAATGAAAATATATGCTATGTATAGGTTAGGATTGCAATTTGGTATGGAAATGAGGTCATTTAGGTAGTTAACGAGAGATAAGAAATAAGATAGTAAATTGTATTTTTTGAAAGATGAATAGTGTTTCCTAAAACTTGAGTTATGTTGACTGAACAAAATGAAAGTAAATATGATAAAATAATTTTAGGTAAAATTTAGAATGAAAATAATGTTATTAAAGGGGTTAAAAATGCAATTGAAGTTTTTATGATAGTGTCTTTTAAATAGTAATACAATGAAAAGTGAACTATAAAATATTTGGTTTGTGCTTGGAAAAATCTAGGAAGAGCATAACTTGATGGTTAAAAATTCTAAATAAGCTAATGGCATTAGAATTGGAATTTTCTAACACCATAAGGTAATTTAACAAAATTAATTAAAGATGTTAGGGTTTAATTAAATTAATTCCTCTTGGTTTTTAATTATGGTTTTCTTTGGACTTACGGGTCTCATATTAAAGGAAATAATGTGACATTAAAAGGATTTAAAAGAAGCTTGGAAGTGCATAAAATAATTTTAAGGGAAAATAAATAAAGGGAGAATTATATTAACCATTGGATGTAACAAGTGGTTACATCCTAGCCCTTGATGGATTAATACATATAGGTCAAAGATTAAATAAAGGTCAAAGGAAAGAAGAAGTGGTCATCTTCTTCCCCTTTTAGCCGACACCATTAATGACCTTTTTCCTTTATTTTTCTTCTTTTTCAACTCAATCAAACCCATTAACTCCACCATAATTTCACCTCAAACAATTTCTTTAGACCCCTAGATTAAGATTTAAGGGAAAGAAAGCAAGAACAAG
The DNA here is from genome assembly GCA_948208565.1 of Hura crepitans. NCBI lineage: Eukaryota > Viridiplantae > Streptophyta > Magnoliopsida > Malpighiales > Euphorbiaceae > Hura > Hura crepitans. The sequence goes on along the minus strand of CANXYI011577203.1, from coordinate 3,838 downwards.
TTGCGTAAGTGTTGAATTTTAAGGTTTTATATTTTTCTAAGAGTTTTTAATGTCAAATGAATAATTCTAACATTAAATTCAAGTTTAGGATTATATGCATTTTTATTTGAATTTTTCTAAGTTATAACCTTGTATGTTAGTAGAGAAAGGGAGTGGTAGCCAAGTTAAAGTGAAAGAGAAGGTGCAGAGTGTAACACCCCTACTCGATCTCTAATAGGACTAGATAATATGCTACTTTCTTAGAGGTCACCCATTTTGATTCTACCCCACCTCATTCATTTAAGTTTTATGGACTCAGTAATCTAACTCCTAATCTCGTATGAATTTGCTATCGGTTACTTTAATTATTGCTTATTATCGTCTTGTTTATATGTAATAGCCAATTCATCACAATTTCAAAGAAGAAAGTTTTAATAGAAATTTCGATAGCACAACGGCTACTTAGGGGAAAAACCAAAATTTTAAACCTGTAAAAATGCACTTCTATAATCATTCTCAATTACTTTACACCCTTTAGACCCTTCTAGTCCCCTAAAGCTCATTAGAACATTAATCCATCATACACATGCACACAAAGTTCTCTGTCCTATATATCAGCAAACATCAAGCATGCATAATGTCTTAACACTTATACATAGCACCTATTTTATCATTTATAGGCTGACATGTGGTAAAACATCACACCTAACTATTTACATGATCTGGCCCTAACCATATACATACATGAGTGCCCTTTAGTATTAAAACTCAAAAGGGAACATAGTAAATGTACCTAAGGAATTGAACAACTACATTAGAATCTTAAGGCTAGATAACACTCTAATATCTTCTACCTACATATCAGAACATCAGCACGCTGAGTATGCACTTAGTGGTGAATTTAATGTAATATAAATTGCATCATACAGACAAGTAACACATGCAATGCAACTCTTTTCCAATTAAGCATATTCACTTTATATAATCTCAGTTATACATGAATTAAGTCATATTAAATCTAGTTAAATAGTATGTCATTACTCAGATTAATTACACATTGTATCATATCCTTTCGGTTTTAATTAAGAATGTATATTTTATTTGTTATATTATGCCTTTATGCCTTTTTATTTTGTTTAGGCCCATACTGGAGAGGTTACACTTTAAGACACTAGATAATGGGATCCAAGTTATATAATGGCCCACATTTTAGACCTTAGTAGCTGCACCTACACATTTTCACCCAATAGTAGGGATCAATTCTTAAGAACCTCTAAAATCGAAGTGGCAGGGATCAGTCTGGGTGGACATCCCAATAGTGGGGATAATAAGGATCAGCCTCGAGGGACCTCCCAAATCCTAAATACCAATCATAATTAGGTGGATAGCAGGGATCAACACTATGCGACCTCCTAAATCCACTATAATCGGTGTAAGTAGGGATCAGTTCATGTGGACCTCTAAATACCTAGGATGGCAAGAGTTAGTCCATGTAGACTTCCCTAATGACCCTAGATAGTAGAGATCAATTTGTGTAAACCTCCTAATAACCAAGTATGCAGGGCTTACTAGTAGAACCTCGGCAGCTACACCCATTATATCATACACATAGGTAATGGCCCACATAGACCAAAACCCCTAGCAACTACTAATTCCTAGTTGACTGGTCAACCTATCTAGTGGGTGTCTAAGTGATATAGGCCAACTCTAGTTAACATTTTACATCCCTAGTTATAGATCTTTCAACATATTCTTATTTCAGTAACTTATTGACATGCTATTTATGGCACATTTCCATTATTATGTGATCATTAGTTATGACACATTATGACCATCGTGATACTCTTCACTTAGACTCTTTTCATAGTCCCATAATTCCACTTATTTATCCTCATACTTCAAGTTAGGATTAATTAAGTATACATTCATAGATATAATGTTTCATTACCATTACCACTATGCATTTCATTCAATCTCATCACACTAATTAATCCTTTTCAATTACACAACTATAAGTACAACTCACAGCCATTGGCATTAACCTTTATTGCATATGCAGATATTTCTACCTTATGTCCATGACACACCTTATGACCATACCATGTTTAAGCATTGCAATTCATTTCTTATCAATGTCATATCACAAACAAACTTTGTACTCATTTTTTAGCCTAATTACATTACATTTCCATATTAATTACTCATACACACACACACATTTCTCCTTCACACACCATTCGGCCATACACTCACACATGCCATCACATGCCTTTTTCATGCAATCTCTACACATTCATGCATTACATGGCTCACTTATCACCTTTACATATTCATTCCATGCAATTACACACACATACATACATCATGTTATTTCCATAAACACTTGCACATACACACATGAACATTAGCACCTTCAACAACTTATATTACATTAAATTCACATACCTAAGGTGTCAAAATCCTTTATTCCACCTCTTTAAGGCTTGATTCACTTATCTCCTTCAATATCCTTCTATTTTCCTAAAAATATACACCATTTAGGGTTTAAAAAAAAATTTTAAAAATCCTACATAACTCCAAATCAAAAGTTGGTTACATGGTTAATCACGACTCACTTAGAACTACCTAAGCCTAAAATAAATATTAAGAAAGAAACATTTTTACTCACTTTAGGCACTATTTATCAAGTGCTCAATTCTCTCTAATTAGCCAATTTCCTTGAAATTTGTTAGCGAGAGTGAACTTAGGAGACTATGGATGTGTGATTTTATGGGAGAAGTGTTGAATTTTGCTTGAAATAGGGATGAAATATAGAAAAAAATGAGGACTTAGGGATGTCACTAGCCTAAGGTGGGGGAGAGGAGGAAGATGAAAGGATTGGCACATATGATAGCCTCACATTTGCCACTCCTTTTATATTAAATACTTGGACACCCTAGACTACACCACATGCCAATTCAATGGTCCATTTTAATTTAATTTTCATTTTAAGCTTCAAAAATTCAAAATAATTTTTTAAGACCTTTAAAAATCATACTTTTAGTGTAAAAAATTCTTGATATTGCCCATTAAGGCTCCTCTAAAATCTCGAGTCAAAACTCCAAAGGAAACTAGGGTAACTATTCACTCGTGTATTTAAGAAATTTTGAATAAATATCAAATGACCTTAGAAAATTATAATTCCTTTACTATTAGATTCTTTAGAACTTTTGACAATTAGGTTACACTATTTTTAGGTCTATCTGGGCACATCCTGACACGATGCCAACTAAAATTACTATTCACTAGTTCTTAGCCTAAAATGATTTATTGGTTCCACTAAAAGTTTTAATTATTTTGTTTTCATCATTTTCTAGCCCATCAAAGTTTTATGACTAGTGCTTCCCTCTTGGCCATCATAAGGTGCCCCGAATGCTCAGAAGACACTATTTATGAAATTGAGATTCTCAAGCATTACATAGAGAGCATATTTGAAGCCTAAGACTCCTTTTGTAAGTGTATTGAATGAGATATGTGTGTGTGTGTGCATGCATAATTCAAATGTGAAAGTGTGTGAATTAATTACCTAAAGTGTGTGTTTGGCCTGTGTAAGTTTGTGTTATGTGAGAGTGATTATACTATGATCTTAATTTAGTGTTTGTGATATGTTTTGAATGAAATTGAGTTAATAATAAATGGAATTAAGCATGCCCTTATTGAATGGTATAAGTATAAGGAATTAAAGCTTGTGTTCCACCTAAGAAGAGTTAGTGGTATAATCATGTTAGTTAAGTAGTTAGTTTAATGAATGGAATAATGGTAGCATAAAATAAGAATGATAAGTAATATTTTCAAACATGGCCAAATGGATATACATAAG
>CANXYI011577190.1:0-12496 GCA_948208565.1 Hura crepitans | reverse complement strand
CTTCCAAAGGGCAAAATGCTGAGTAGCTTGTGCATAGGGATTAGTTTATAGACCTCCTAAGATAGTGATCATATTAAATATTCCATCCTGGTATGCCTAGTAGACTAGTGTAATGGCCCCTCTGGGGACCTTTGCTATTGTACCGACATAGTCTGATATCTAATAAAGGAAAAGAGGTGTCTGCCCTATAGACTAATGTAGTGGCTCAAATATGAACCTCGACCGCTGGACTGGCCTAGTCTGATAATCAGACATTTTAATAGTTGCTAATCCTTAAGTTGATCGATCTACCTATCCAGTGGGTGTCTAGCTAATAGGCCATCTGGCTTTATTTTATATACATTTATTTAATGATCATCATTTTATAATATTTAAAAATGTTTAACAATCAGTTATGAATTTATTTCCATAGTCAAATTTTAACCCAGATAGTTATGGGTCCATTTTGGTCCTATTGGACAGTTACGAGCATGTTTTCTGAGTTCAATTTAAATTCAGCCTATAAGTATATTTAAGTCCCTTTTATTTCAATACTTGAATTTTGAATTTGATAAATGCATTGCTTATGAAGTATGTGTTCGTGTATGTTCTATAGATCTATTTGTTGTTGATTGGAAATTAGAAACTGACATTCAAAAGAAACGGTTACTAAATTATAGTATTGATTTCAGAATCTATATATTTTATGGCAACTGTGTTGAGTATTGTCCAACAAATTATTTATCAATGACTGAAAAATATAGAAATAGAAAGAGATAGACTAGAAATGACATCTCTTGTGTCAATGTCACTAAAGGGGATATTAAATGAATGGAATTGGGATATGGATAGAATATAATGAAATAAAGCCACTTTGAGGTTGCCTATGAAATGAGGCATGGAACAAAGACACTATGAAGAAGTTTCGAGAGTTAGGTCAGGAAAGTCATATGCTTTTATGAAACCATTGTTATGGCTTGAAACCATAGTTAATCTTATTTTCGATAGGAGCAGTTAACAATTGAATCCAATTTTTCCCATTATTTTCGTATCCGTAATAGTATGAAAAGAAAAGAAGGCCTGACTCCAATTAATTATGTATAATTTATGAGTAATATTCAAGGTAAGTTTAGAATAATCCTTTTTATAGGACAATTATAGGTCATTTCAAAAGTTTGTGTCACTATTATAGGCTTGTAGCCATAAATTTTAGGCATCTTTCTATGCCTCATTTAATGCCAAGCAGTTAGCTGTTATAGGTGCAAGTTCATATCAAATTACACTTTCATATTAGCCTTAAAATAGCCTCACATGTCATTGAATTTAAGTGTACAAAGGGTTGTAATATAGGTACCATTTTGTGACATTATAATTCACTTCTTTAAATTAAGTTTTCCATACCTTTGCCAAGGCAATTTCAAAACATTTTCCTTTACCTTGATTAAAGCCATTATTTTCTTATGTATTATCCATTCATTGCATGCCATTTTACTCTAATAGGTAGATTATCTTATTAAATTCATAATATACAATTAAGGTCTTTTTAATTACATTTTTTTACATATTAATGTTTACCCATATGATGTGTATTATACTTGGGTTCACATGCTAATTCTCTCATTCAACTATATTTAATAACCAAGGATATATCCCTTTTCAATAGATCATCACCCTCACATGCCAAGTTTTATTGACCTAACATGTGACTCCTTACAATTATTAAGGAGCCATGCATTATAAGCTATTACACTCATAGATTTGGGCCATGGACATATTATACAAAAAGCATGCATGACTTTATTTAGTTCACCACCTAAGATTACATTTCTACATCTTACACTTGTTTGCTATCATGATTTATCATTACTTAAACCACTATTCACACTTTAATTCCTTACACATCCCTCGACCTAATGTTGCTAAAATGGCACACATGCCTTCATTTCCAAGTCACCAACTCTACTCGTACCTGAATTTTAACTAAACTCATATACATCCAAGTACCAATTGTTTTCCCCTACATTCACATTCATGGCATGTTAATCTAATAACTTTGCCAACCTTATCCCTCAGGTGTCTTGGTCATATATGGTGTTTCACATGAGAATATTTTATTACTTTGCACATACATTAAAATCACTTACATTCCTCGCATCCATACCATTTCTTCTCACAAATTACATGAACACTTGAACTCACACCCATTATACACCTCTTAGTTGGTTTGACAATCACTACACATTTATGTAGTTTCCATTATTTAACACACTAATCATCACCTAAATATGCCATCAACTTAATACTAAGCTTATGCCAATGTTTCCATACAATACACAATCAACACTAAAGAATACCTACACATATGGCCATATAAGTATTAATTTACTTAAACCCATAAACAACACAAAAGTTACATCTAACCTTTTTCAATAACAGAACAACACAAAATGGCACCTTTACACACATGGTTATAAGAAGCCTTTTCACATAATCCACATTTTTCAGCAAGTGCACTCCTAATTTCTCAATAGCCAACATAAGCAACACTACTAAAAATCCCATCAGAAATCCACACACAACACACTTCACAATTAACTACTCCACCACACATAACTAGCACCAAATACTCACATTAATAGTTATTATTTTTACTACTCCTTGCAACTATCAATTTCATACTACAAGGCCATCAAATTCTCAAGGGAAAAGAACCAAGGCATGCTAAAATTTAATTAAATTAACATACCTTGTAAAGTTTTAGTAGCCTTTAGCTCTTAGTAAAACTCCTTCCTCCTTTAAATCCCTATCATGCCTCTCACACTTCAACCTTAGAATTTCCTCTTTTGATGTCCCTCACATGTTGCCCTCAAAAGGCACTAAAATTACACATAACACTTATCAAAATTTTGGGTATGTAGGCATGGAAAAAAGGGAAACAAACTCATTCAGAAACTAAAATGAAAATAGAAAAACTTACTCTAGAAATCAAATCCTAGGCTGCCTATATATGCCCCCTTGTCTATTTTTGGTTCTTCCCTTAAATTTCTTGCTTGATAATGATAATTAATCCCTTTAAGATTTAATTACAACCCAACATAAGGAATTTTTGTGGCCTTAAATGAAGGTGAGCAGGGTGGATAGCCATGAGAATGAGAGGAAAAAAAATTGTCCCAACATGAATATCACTTTAAGAAGAAAGGAAGAGAAATGAAGTGGGTTGAGGAATCATAGTGGGCTAAGTGTCCATTAAAGTGCATGACCAGCTGGTACAAATGCTGAGTGGGTGTCGGGGTGCCTCGAGTCGTAGCACACTACCCCGAGTGCCCCGAAATTTAATTTTTCGGTAATAGGGGCTACCAACTTTGGGAAATTTTTAAAAATCACTCGATCATCAAAAAATTGCTTTGCTTATTCCTAAAATCATCATTTAGTCCCAATTAGTTGTCTATAAAATTTTGCAACAAAATTCCTTCGGGAAGTAGGCGAACCAAATTTTTAGGAATCTCAGTTTCTCAACAGAATTTTAGGGAAAAAATTCACCTGGACCTCCAAAAATCATCGTATTTGTTTTTAAAATCCTTAAAAATCCTCATTTAGGGGCACACAAAATTTCATAGCTAAATTCTTTTTAGGAGAAAAATTACAAAAAATCATAATTTTGCTGAAATACCAAAAATTCTCAAAGAACCTAAAAAAATTAAAATTCCTTCATTGTTGGCCTCTTTACAATTTTTAACCTTTAGGGTATGATATTTTCATGTCCATTCGGGCTCATCTTAGGTCATTCCTAGCTCGACTCATTCTGAACTTACGGTCTACTAGATTACAGCCTAAAATAATTTATTAGTTTTGCTAAATTTTTAAATTCAGTCATTTTCATCCTTTTTGAGCCTCGTGAAGTTTAATGGCTAGCACCTCAGGCATCGTGAAGCACTTCAAGCACACTTATTGCATGTTGAGGTACTCTTCATCGAGCCTCGATGTACGAGCATTACACTAAGGCCTCACTAACATTATTGTAGTAGATAGTAGAGCTATTGAGGCACGCTGCTGCTCCACCACCTCTACTAGCCCTATCAGCATTGCTACATACCTACCTGAAAAGGGTGAAAAAGATGGGGGCAATGGATTTTCTAGGTGTAAAGGATGACGATGCTGTAAAAGCTAAATATTGGTTAGAGTAAACTATGAGAATTCTAAAATAATTGGAATGCATAAAGGAAGAAACCTTGAAATATACTACCTCTCTCATACAAGAAGAAGCCTTCCATTGGTAGGACACTACAAAGAGGAGGAAAGCAGTAGTAGAGATTACTTAGGAGTATTTTTTGAAGGAGTTTCATAAGAGATATATTTTAGAGTCCTATAAGGATAAAAAGAGATAAGAATTCCTAGACCTAAAATAGGGGCAGAGGTCAGTGTTAGAATGTGAGAAGGACTTTGCTTGCTTGAGTAGATATGCTGAGGATTTTTTGCCTACCGAGGAAAAATGCTACAAGAGGTTAGAAAAGGGCTTCAATGTTGAGTTGCAGATGCATATTGCCACCATAAAGATTAGAGATTTTTCAGCATTGGTGGCTGCAGCATACGACATGGAGGACATGATGCACAAAAAGAGGGAGTTATTTCAAAAAAAGAAACCATTTATAGCTAGCTAGACAAGCTTAGCTCTAAAAGGTGGCAAGAGATAGAGGGAGTTCTAGCCTGGACAACAGTCTTAGAGATAACTAGGACAGTAGCCCCAAAGGCAGGCCCTACCTTAAAGGTCAGGTCAAGCCATTCCTCCTAGGCCTCGACCGTCTCAATAGGCCTTGAGTGCTCTAGTGTCCATAGCTAGAAGTACACCTCTGATATATGGGAGGTTCAATAGGAGACACTGGGGGCAATGCTGGTAGAACATGAGAGGAGATTGCTTCATATGTAGAGCCTGAGACCACTTTTAATAGGATTGTCATAAGAGATAACCTGAGGTTGCACAGACCCATGCATCAGTTGTAGTAGTACCTAGTAAAGGACTAAGACAAATGAGGTAAGAGCAATCGAGTACCAATTAGAGGATGAGATTAAAGGCTAGAGCTCTAGCACAGTAGTATGATATTCGTGCCTGGAGGAAGCTAAAGCACCAAAAATCATTGCTGGTATTTTTTACTTATTTGATGTGCCTGTGTTAGCATTAATTGATCCTAGTTCCACACATTCCTATATTTGCACCACACAAGCATGAGATAGAGGACTAGAGCTATAGCCCATAGACTTAGACATTCAGGTGAGCAACCTAATTAGGCATAGTGTGACAGTAAACATATTTTATAAACACTATCCTCTATTAATTTAAGATCAGACATTTTTAGTAGATTTAATAAAAACTTCCCTTTCATGAGTTTGATGTCATACTAGGTATGTCCTAGCTATCAAAACATAAGGCAGTGATTGATTATGAGAGAAAAAGGTTAAGTCTATAGATGATAGATAGACAAAAGGTAATAGTTACAGGTAAAAGAAATTCCTTATCAAATATCATCTCAGCCATTATAGCCAGACGACTCATTTGGAAAGAATGTGAAGCATTCTTAGCTCATATGGTGGATACTAGTACCACAACACCTAGCCTTGATTAGCTACCAGTGGTGCCAAAATTTCCTGATGTATTCCTAGATGAACTACCAGGATTACTGCCATATTGAAAGCTGGACTTCGAGATTGAGGTATATCCTGGCACAAACTCATTATCCATTACTCCCTATAGAATGGCTCCAGTAAAATTAAAGGAGTTAAAGGTGCAATAATAGGAATTGTTGGATAAAGGCTTCATTAGGCCTAGTGTCTTGCCTTAGGGAGCACTTGTACTATTTGTGAAAAAGAAAGATAGGTCACTTCAACTATATATCGATTATAAGCAATTGAATAAAGTAATAGTCAAGAATAAATATCTATTGCATAGAATTAATGATCTTTTTAACTAGTTGTGAGGTGCCAGTATCTTCTCTAAGATAGATTTGAGGTCAGGGTATCATTAACTATAGATTAAGGAGATTGAAATCCCTAAAATTGACTTCAGGACTCGATATAGGCATTATGAGTTCCTAGTGATGCCATTTGGGCTCACTAATGCCCCGACAACCTTTATAGATTTGATGAACCGGATGTTTAAGCCTTATTGGGATCAATTTGTGTGGTGTTCATAGATGACATTTTGGTGTATTCTAAGATGCAAGAGGAACATGAACAACACCTTAAAATTGTGTTGCATACCTTAAGGGAGAGGCAGTTATATGCTAAACTGAGAAAATGTGAATTCTATTTGGAAGAAATAGCTTTTCTAGGTCATATTACCCCAGCTGAGGGTATCAGAGTGGACCTAAGTAAGGTTAAAGCTGTACTAGAGTGGAATCCTCTTGGGAATGTCACTGAGACATAAAGCTTTCTAGGATTGGCAAGATATTATTGGAGGTTCATAAAGGGTTTCTTGATGGTTGTAGCTCCACTAACACGACTGTTAAGAAGGGATGTAAGGTTTGAATGGAATGACAAATGCCAAGCCAGTTTTGATAGGTTGAAAACAATATTGACAACAAGGGAAGGAGTTTGTGATATATAGTATTGCCTCACATAGCAAGCTTAGTTGTGTTTTAATGCAAGAAGGTATGGTGATTGTATATGCCTCTAGGCAATTAAGGCCTTATGAGAAGAATTATCCCACATATGATCTATAATTAGCTGTTATTATGTTTACATTGAAGGTATAGAGACATTACTTATATGGAGAAAGGTGCTGTATTTATACTAATCAAAAGAGTCTGAAGTACCTGCCCATAAAAAAAGGAATTGAATCTCAGGCAACGATGATGGATAGAGTTAACCAAGGATTATGATTGTTTAATCAACTACCATCCAGGAAAGGCAAATGTGGTTATAGATGCTCTGAGTAGAAAACTTATTGCTACTTTAAAACTCATGCATGCTAGGGTGGAGTACACAGTAGAAGATGTAATTTTGGCTGAATTATAGATTAAACCTGACTTTAAGTAGTAGATAAAGGAGGCTTGTGATAACCATCACCTATTCTATTCACTAGATCAAATAGTGGATGCATACAACACATAACGGTATCCAAAATCTGAACACAAACCTAGCCCAATTAAAAACTTTTTATTTCTTAAGACATTTCAAAACATAAAAGATATAAAATGTGAAAACAATTTTGGCACACATTATGAGGTAACTAGTAGGGTCATCATGTCAAAATTCTAACAGTATAATGGCTGTACTAGGACACTTTCCCAAATAGTAACTACTAAGAAAATGCTTCTATAAAACATGGCACAACAATTTTTTAGCCACCTAGGTCCCTCTAACCCTCCAAACTTATCACAATAACATCTCACATACAATAGAGCCTCAGGCTCATCTAAATATTATATAAAAACTCAATAGGGCCTCAAGCACCCTCAATGACACTCATCATATATAGAAGCAATAGATATCATACGAGTCATGCAATGCAATTTAAAACATTATATTAAAGGTTTACAAAACCATACGGTACTTAGGGTTACCAAAACCTAATTGATTTACATAGATTAGTCCTAATCCCTCCATTAGATCACAAGAGTACTATAAATGCTATTATGTCATTATAAATTTACAAAAGAAAAAATATATACCCAAAGGGCAATTCTTCATGTCTCCTGTGGTGTAGAGGCTTTGACTTTAATCTATATTTTTCTTCAACCTACATATTGTAAAAACAAGCAATGCACTAAGCATAAAGCTTAGTGGTGTAATCACTTTAACAAGTACATTTATATTAATTTGATCATGTATTGGACATACATTAACAATAGTCATAATGTCAAAATAACTACACATTACACAACATATATTAATCATGTAATATAACATATAAATGACCCTATATAGTGTAGAGCAAACAACAAGATTAAGAATATAATCATATTTGCATGCCAAGAAAACTAGATTATATGATAAGCTGTATTACTTCGTTATCAACCTGAATAGTTATTAACTTAATTTATTCTGCTAATATCAACACCACTATCAAAAGTTGAATAGTAAACTCACAGTGTCATGCTCGAAGGCTTATGGTATCATACCCGAAGGCTCGTAGTATCATGCTCGAAGGCTCATGGTATAATGCTCGAAAGCTCACAGTATCATGACCGAAGGCTCATAGTATCATGCGTGAAGGCTTATGGTATAATGCTCGAAGGCTCACAATATCATGCCCGAAGGCTCACAGTATCATAAGTTCATACTTATCACTATGTACCTATATCACATGGGACAATAGCATATAGCAAGGCATGTAACTCACTTCCATGTTATTACCATGAAAATAAGTTATATAGCTAACTTAGACTTATCTACATATATATGCATTAACATACCAATTATCATCACATTTTTTACATACTCAAGTATAGTCAACCATTACTCACTCAATTGCATGGCTTGAGTTTTAAAAATAGAAAATTCAAGCATATAGCCACAAATTAGGTGAAAATTCTTATCTAGACTCACTATAGGAGTCACATGGCTTAATCACATCACAAGGCTAAAATACAAGTCATACTATATCTTTATGCTTCATAAGCTTGTATTTAAGTTATAAAACATGCCTATGCACTCAAATACTCAATATAATATAATTTAGCTACTTAGCATATCATATGCAAAATACATGACTACCAAAACTCATGTGTGAGCTCGACCCTTACAAGTTATATCTAGTCAACATTTATAGCATTCCTATACATATTATAATGTATATATCACGTAGGATAGGCATTTATCCTTCTCATTTACATTATGGTCCCATTATGCCAAAAATGATGTTTGCCAATATTATGTTTTAAACATAGCATCTATCATGAGCATTTAGCATTACATGAATACAAGTGGCATTCGACCACCCATTAATTCACACACATGCACATAAATCTCCATACAACATTCATTATGTCATTAGCATTCCATAAACCATATAAGTACATATAATGCCTTATATATGGCATAAGCACACATACATGCACATGAGTCTTCTTAAAGCCATTCGACCTTCATATATACACACATATGGCATACATTAACTCATTTTTAGTATACATTACACAATTTAACATTCCAACCATTTATGTTGCATTAAACCTATTAATTGCATTAAAAGCAAAATATAACATACTATGTCAATTTGCACATAAACTCATATCTATGTATTTTAAGCATAATAATGTGATTACATGTACTTAATAATATCATGTGGTATGCCCAAAGCCGTCTCACACCTTTCCTTTGCCTCGAGAATTGTAGATTGAAAATTCACCTTTGAATTCAAATGGTCAAGATTTAGTAAAAATCATATAAAATCACATGGGCTCTAAAAAATTAAAATGAGGATATTAAAAAACTCTTGGGCATGTAATGAATATGGGAAAAATGTTGGAACTCAAAATTCTTACCTGAACAAAAAATGGTTACTATTCACCTTGATTTCTCCCAAACCGCTCCGCCAAACCAAGTGATTTTGGTGTCTATGGAAAGCTCTCGACACGAGCTTTCCATCAACTATAATTTTTAGAGGTGGGTGGTGCCAATTGAAGAAGAAAAGAGTAGAGAGGGGAGAGGGAGAGTTGTCGGCAACAAAAAGAAAAGAAAAGAGAAAAAGAAATGAATGAAAAAGAAATGAATAAATTTGGATATTTATAGTTTTTGAACTAATTAATTTTCCTTCCTTTTAAGTTTATTTCGACCCCTCTCAAGAATCCAAATTAAATAATTAACAACTCAAAAAATTAGATAAATCTAGGTTCTACAGATCACTAAAATCTTAGGTTTGAAAAACGTAGGGAATCGAGAAAAATAACATAATTACCCAATTAAAAATTCAAAAGAATTACTATTCAATATCTAAAATTTTGATTCCAATGCCAATAGACTTGTTAGAATATTTAAGAATTAGGTTGTATAATTTTTGAATTATTCTGAGCAACTTTTGATTTATTTTATGGTTTAGCTTTGCTTGTGGCACTATTCACAAGATACTATCGCAAAAATCTTGTTTATTATTTTTAGTCATCCAAACAACTTTGAATGGACTTCAAACTTCACCCAAAATTCTCTCATAATTAAATCTCCCTGATAGACTACTTGGTGTGACTCAAATTTTGAGAAACACTATTCATCTCGGGAAGTACTATTCACGAAAGTTGGGATTTTCGGATCGTTACAAGGCCTAATTAAGAGATGACCATATAGTGCAAACCAGAAGCAAAGTCAAAGAGGGGAAGACTATAGGGTTTGAATTAGGTGTAGTTGGAAGCTTGTACTTTGTGTACCTGAAATAGATGGATTGAGAGTGTAGATTTTAAAGAAAGCTTATAAAGCTCCATACTCCACGCACCCAGGAAGGACAAAAGTATACCTTGATTTGAAACCCCACTATTGGTGGCCAGGAATGAAGTGGGAGGTACCTGAATATGTAGCACAGTGCTTGACTTGCCAACAAGTGAAAGCTGAACGCTAAGTTCCTTCTAGATTGTTACACCCAATAGCAATCCCAAAATGGAAATAGAAGAAGATAACCATAGATTTTGTAATGGGGTTGCCACTAACTAGAAGTGAATGTGACATCGTATGGGTAATAGTGGATAGATTAACCAAGATGGCCTATTTTTTCTTGTTAAGGATGGATTATTCCTTAAAGAAGCTAGCTTGACTTTATATTGATGAGATCGTACGGTTACACAAAGTTCCATAAGCCATCATTTGATACTGAGACCTGAGGTTCACTTTTAGATTTTGAAAGAAGCTATAGGAAGCATTGGATACTCGATTGACATATAGTATAACATTCCACCCTCAGATGAATAGACAATTAGAATGGGTGAAACAGGTGTCAGAAGATATGCTTCATAGCTATACAATAGAGTTCAAAGATAATTGGGATCAATATCTATCATTGGTTGAATTTGCTTACAACAACAATGACCAAGCCAGCTTAAGAATGACTTTTTATGAAGCATTATATGGTAGAAGGTGCAAAACTCCCCTTTATTAGAGTGAAGTGGAGGAAGGTAAGATTATGGGATCAAACTTAGTTAGAGATGTAGAAGAGAAGGTTAAGATTATAAAAGATAGATTAAAAGCCACCTTGAACCAACAAAAATTGTATGTAGATTTGAAATAGAGAGACATTAAGTATGAAGTCAATGAATGAGTATTCTTGAAAGTGTTGCCATAGAAGAAGCTGCTTAGATTTGGGAAAAAAAGGAAACTCAGTCCTAGGTTCATTGGTCCCTACGAGATCATAAAACGTGTGGGAACCTTAGCATATAGATTAGTATTGCCTCTTAGGCTACAACAAATTTATAACGTATTTTACGTATCAATATTGAGGTGATACAGATCAAACCCCCATCACATATGATAGCGACAAAGGAGATACAAGTACAACCAGACTTAACATATGAAGAAAAACAAATGTAGATCTTGGCTAGAGAAGTAAAGCAGCTGAGAAACAAGTCAATCCCTCTAGTGAAGGTGATATGGAGACACTATAACACCACAAAAGCCATATGGGAAAGTGAAGAGCAGATGAAAGCACAATACCAGTATCTATTCACAATAGGTAATTTTAAGGATAAAATTCTTTAAGAGGATAAGAATTGTAACACCCGTAAGTCAAAGTTTCGTGAACAATACCTTCGTGACATAAATGGTGCTCCTTTTGAGTCGAGGTACCTTAGTAAGGCTAGAAAGGGGTGTACTAGTCATAAAACTTTGACGGGCCAAAAAATGGACAAAATGAAATAATTTAAAAATTTAATAGAACCAATAAATCGTTTCGGGTTAAGATATAGTGAATAGTGACATAAAATGAGGTTATGCTGAGAAAGCCCTAGGATGTGCTCAGACGGACTCAAAAATGTCATGCCCTGAACCTAAAAAATTTTCAATCTATAGGGTGGTGAAGATATTTTAATTTTTTTGAGATCATTTGATACTTATTTAGAATATTTTACTTTAGTGGGTGAATAGTAACTATTGTTGCCAATGGAATTTTGACTTCAAATTTTATAAGTCTCTTAATGGCACTAATCGAGGAGTTTTAAAATTGAAATGGCTATTTTTTGAGGTCTAGAGAAATTACTATGAATTTCTAAAGTTTAAATGAAAATCAAGAGAAAATGGGCCGTTGGATCACCACGTGTTGTGATCTGGGCCATCCACCTTACAATTATAAAAGGCCTTACACATGTAAGGGACTTACATGTGTAAAACTCATCTTTCTCCTCCCAAACCCATATAAGCTAACTCCATTCTCAAGGCACCTCTCTCACCATTTTTTCTTTCTCTCTCCTCTCATACACTACCAAAATTTATGAATTTTATATGCTTTCGACCCTCCATGACCCAAATAAGCTAAATTAAGTGAAAATTTCACCATATCTTGCTTAGAGAGAGAGAGAAATTCACTTAAGGTGAATAGTGACAAATT
>CANXYI011577169.1:0-12786 GCA_948208565.1 Hura crepitans | reverse complement strand
GAATGTAGATGAATTGAGATTGTTAATCCTGAAGGAAGCTTATAAGGCTCTATACTCAATGCACCTAGGAAATACAAAGATGTACCTTGGGTTGAAGCCTCACTATTAGTGGCCAGGAATTAAGCAAGAGGTAGTTGAGTATGTGGCTCGTTGCTTGACTTGTTAGTAGGTAAAGGTAGAACACTAGGTTCCTTCTGGAATGTTGCACCTGATTGCAATTCTAGAATAGAAATAGGAAAAGATTACCATGGATTTTGTCATGGGACTACCATTAACTAGGAACAAGTGCGATGCCATTTGGGTAATCATGGACTGGCTAATGAAGATAGCCCACTTTATACCTATACAGATGGATTACTCCTTAGAAAAGCTAGCCAGATTGTACGTTAATGAGATTGTGAGGTTACATAGAGTGCCAATAGCTATTTCATATCGAGACCCAAGATTGACCTTTAGATTTTAGAAGAAGTTATAAAAAGCCTTGGGTACTCGATTGACATACAGTACAACTTTCCATCCTCAAACAGATGACCAATCAAAGAGAGTAACATAAGTGTTAAAAGATATGCTACATTGCTATGCCATTGAATTTAAAGGCAATTGGGACCAGTATTATGCATTGGCTGAATTTGCTTACAACAACAACTATCAAGCTAGCTTGGGTATGGCACCATTGAAGCCCTGTATGGTCACCGATGCAGGACTCCTCTCTATTGGAGTGAAATAGGAGAAAGTAAGATAGTTAAGTCTGATTTAATTTGAGATGCTAAGGAAAAAGTCAAAGTCATTAGAGAAAGATTGAAAGCAGCATCAGATAGGCAAAAGTCCGATACAGACTTAAAAAGAAGAGACATTGAGTATGATGTTAGAGAAAGGATGTTCTTAAAAGTTTTGCCATGGAAGAAGATACTCCGGTTTGGCAAGAAAGGAAAACTTAGCCCTAGATTTATCGGACCCTACGAGATTATAGAGAGAGTAGGTCCTTTGGCATATAGACTTGCCTTGCCACCTGAGTTGCAATAGATACATGATGTCTTCCAAGTATCAATGTTGAGGTGATACTAATCAGATCCGTTGCATGTGATTACTATAGAGGAGATCAAATTTTAACTAGACTTAATGTATGAAGAGAA
Organism: Hura crepitans; assembly: GCA_948208565.1. Taxonomy (NCBI): domain Eukaryota; kingdom Viridiplantae; phylum Streptophyta; class Magnoliopsida; order Malpighiales; family Euphorbiaceae; genus Hura; species Hura crepitans. The sequence goes on along the minus strand of CANXYI011577169.1, from coordinate 11,653 downwards.
ACTAATGCAGATCCTAGCCAAAGAAGTGAAGCAGCTGAGGAACAAGTCAATTCCATTGGTGAAGGTGTTATAAAAGCACCATAACACCACAGAGGCAATGTGGGAGAGCGAGGAGGAAATGAAAATGCAATATCCTCACCTTTTAAATATAGGTAATTTGAAGGATGAAATTTCTTAAGAGGGGAAGAATTGTAATGCCCATGCATCAAGGTCTTATGAACAACACCTTCTAGGTTTATGTGATGTTCCCTACGGTGCAAGGCATCATTACGAGTCCAACAAGGGGTGTATTGGTCATAAAACTTTGACAGGCCTAAAAATAGGGAAAATGAATGAATTTAAAAATAGCAAAACTAATAAATCATTTCAGGTCGAGAATAAATATATAAGGAGATAAAATGAGTTTGTGCCAAGACAGCCTCAAAATGTTTCCAAACGGACTCAAAAATACTATACCTTGAACCTTAAAAATTTCAATGAGCATAATAGAGAAAGAATTTTAATTTTTTTGGTCATTAGATACTTTTTTTGAATATTTTATTCTAGTAGGTGAATATCAAAAAGTCAACTATTGAATTTTAACTTGAAATTTTACGTGGTCCTTAGTTACGCTAATCGAGGATTTTTAAAATTGAAATGAGAATTTTTTTAGGTCCAAAGAATTTTCTAGCAAATTCTGAAGCTAAAACTAACATAAAGTGATTATTGGCTATTAGATCGCCATGTCTCATGATCCAAGGCAACCACCTACCCCTATATAAGTGGTTACACATGTGTAATACTCATATGTGCCAAGAGACCATCTTTAGCCTATAGAAACCCTATATCCCGATGCCATTTTCTCTCTTCTCTCTCTTTCAATCCACACAAAATTTATATGAAATCAAGCCTCTATAGTCTCTAAATTCTATTTCCCCTAACAAAATTCAAAAAAGAAACCTAAATTAGGAGATATGTCACTTGGGGGTGAATAGTGAAATTTTCTTATCTAAGTGTCCCAAACCCAATATTTTTTTATATAGGTAGATTAAGGTATTCTAAAAATAACCATAGTTTAAATTTCAATTTAGAGCTATAGATAATTTTTTAAGAATTTTTCTAAGGAGGAAATGGTGTATGTTAGGTATCAAGGATTCAAGTGAGGGACACCAAGTTCACAAGCCTTAAAGTGGTGGAGAAAATGGTGTTTTCACACCCTAGGTATGTGGAATAGACTTAGGTTTAATATGTTTATGTGTTTGACATGATTGAATGTGTGTGTGTGTTGTATGGAATTGTTTCATTTTTGGTGTATGTATGGTGATAAGCTAAAATGGCATTGTGATTATGTTAATGCCATCAAAATAATTGGTTTGGTATGTTAGGATTAGAAGAAATTCACATGGATGTGTGTCTGCTTATATTGGCCAAAATGTGTATGTAATAAGGCATGGCATGTGTAAACATGTGTATGATATATTATATAAGAAATTGGCATGTAAATAGAGGTGGAAATCATGATTGGAAATGAATAATAATGGTATCTTATTTGGTATGAAAATAGGATGAAATAGTAATGTATTTGGATAGGTATATTATAGCTTAAAGTGTTATATGGTTAAGTACCTTATATTGGGACATGGTACGTGAAATGATATCTGAAGAATTACTGATAATTAAAGTTCGTATGGATTGAGTTATAAGAGATAAGAAAAATTAAATTGACCAAATGAATAGTGCCAGTTGTGTAAAATGACCATAGGAATAGTAACTTTGTGACCATAGGTAAAATTATGTTATTATGTGTACATTTCAATATAACATGAGACATAAGGGTATAATATACCTAGAGAATCATAATATTTGGATTAATAGTCACACGTGGATAATTGGCCCATCTGTTAGACACCCACTTGATGGGATAACTTGTCAACTAGGGAGTTAGCAGCTGCTAGGCAATGTGGTCTTTCTAGGCCACTATTGTGTGTTGGATGTGGTGGATGCAGCTGCCAAGGTTCTGAGGTAAACCCTAAGCATTAGGGTATTAGGAGGTCCACTTGGGTAGATCCCTACTACCTAGTTGTTGTCTATAGATATTGGGAGTTCCTGCAGGGTTGATCCCTGCTATTCCATTTGCAAATATTAGGAGGTCTACGGATTAATCCCTACTATATGCCTATCCAGTATTAAGAGGTCTACGACTAGTCCCTACTATCGAGCGAGGTAGGTGCAGCTACCGAGGTCTAAAATATGGGTCATTGCACAGGATAGTTCCTGTTATCTGGTGTTTTAAAGAGTTGTCTATCTATCATTGGCCAATATCATAATAAATTGAACTGAGAAATAAATCAGTAGACTGAACTTAATAATAAACTGGACCTTGAAGAATATGGTGTTTACCACGTGCATTGGATGTTGTATGTTGCATGTATGCATTTTTATGACATATTATATTTGGTCTATTTCACCACTGAGTTTTATACTCAGCGTGTCGGTGTTATGATGTGTAGGCTATAGATCAAAAGACAATCAACATCAGACATCCCTAGTGTAGCTGCCTTTGAGTCTTTTGGTATTTTTCTTTTCTTTTAAGTTATTGTAGTAGGCACTTATGTATATTAGGGCAATTTGGTTTATAGGTCATTTATTAAAATTGTGTATGAAAACTTGATATGTATGCACAGTTTTATCTGGTAATGTAAATTTGCTTGCTTATGACTGTGTGTTAATGAGTTTGAGACCCTATGTTCTATGTATATGTGTGTGCTACTATGTGGTTGTGATCTGGAGGACCAGAATGGTCCAAAAATGGAGTGTGATGGGGAAATTTAATTTAAAAGTGTTTTCCTTACAGGTTTAATTTGGGATTTTCACCCGAGTAGTCGTTATGCTGCCTGATTATCCATGAATGTGTAGTAGTTTTTATTTGGGGTTTAGCAGATAAAAATAGGCAGTAATATAAGAATAAATAATTAGAAAGGCATAACAGGTAGTATAGGTCAAAGTTGGTCAAATTTGGGTAGAAGTTAAATGAAAAGCCCCTGGGGAAACCCAAGGATAGGTGACCTGACGAGAAGTAGCACACCTTACCTATTTCCTGTAAAAATGGGTAGAGGGTGTTACATGTGTGGACAAAATAACTGATAAAATTTGCTTAAGCTACTTTCAAAAATATGAAACCAATTATAAAATTATGATAACCCATATATGTTGACAACATAGCTTGGATAGGTTGACTGGTCAACTAGGGAGATTGGCAGCTGTAAGGGTACTTCGATGGTAAAGAGACCTTTGGGTGACTGTATTGAGTCCTATGGGCTACTATCTTTGCTTTTAGGCTATAATTTGTATTGAGACCTACGGATCACCATTTGAGACCTTTGGGTTACCATTTAAGACCTTTGTGGTCATCATTTGAGTATTTTAGGTCACTATTTGAGACCATTATGGTCATCAATTCCAAATAATTTTAGGTAAATGTCTTTTATATATGGACAAATTAGATAAATCAAATTATAATTTAATTATCTTTATAATGATATAATTCAAAATGAGACCATGATGTGTGTACATGTTGTAGCATATAAGAATGATTATTACTATGATGACAGTTATATATTGATCACATAACAAGAATAATACATTAATTGATTAATGGTATGATTTTATACTTTCAAAGTAATAAATTTCATGGGATGATTAAATTATTCATGATATATATAATATACTTTAAAATGTTGGTTATAATAAATGAGTGCTTACATGGATTTATATACATATGCTATATTGAATAAACCACTAGGCTTTTTGCTTAGCGTATCGTTGTTTTTTGCGATGTGTAGGTTAAAGGTATAACTAGAAGTGAAAAGCCTCAATAGCTATATAAATCAAGATACAATATTTCTTTTGGTATTTTCATTTCCTTTGTTTAATTTATGGGATGTCATGATAGTAGTGCACTCGTCTATTGTATAAAGGTAATTAGGCCTATATTAGTGTTTGAAATGTTTTGTAAATTCTAATAGAATATCTTTACTTTCATAATCTATAACTAAATTGCTATGTTGAATTTTATTATGTTCTACTTTTGAAATATATATTTTGTTAAGAATTTTAGCTTGTTCAAGAGGATCTAATTGTGTTAAATTGTTATAGAATGAGATTATAGAAGAGTTTTTCACATGCAGGTTACTACTCATTTTGGGATAGTGTCTCAATACAATCATTATGCTACTAGATTTTTAACATAATGATTCCCTAATTATTTTAAAATTCTAAACCAATTTTCATTAAGCTAAGATTTTAAAAGTTTATACATGTTCGAATGTTTTGAAAAAGTTTTTAATTTATACTAGTTTTCAAAAAGGATAGTTTGAATATCAGTTTGTGTGTAGCTCCTTATTCATGTTCAATAATTGAAAAGGTAAGGGGACATATTATATATACAGTGCCTATAGTATTCTTATAGCTAGTGTTCTAGAATAATTATAGGAAGGGCATCACATTTAGTGATATCAGAGCTAAGTTCATGCAATTATTGCCTATACCACTTGTGTCTAGTGTACATGTGATTGCATTTGAGTGATAAAATGTGTATATATGTTTACAGGCATTATGTAATCTATAATCCACTTAGGGAAGGTTATTTTCTATTAATTCTAAGTATGTTATTTCTCTTCTTAGCTTATTTGTGTTTGCACTTTAATAGATCTTAACCTAACCCATCTATACATTAGTACATCTTGCTATGCAAATAGGGTTGAAATCGAAAGAAACTGAACCTAAGATAGCAATGACTAATGCTTTTGGGTTATAACATGATAGTGAGTGTGATATTTAGGGCCACTCTTTTAAGGCTCCAAGTTGTACAAATTCTGACTGATTGGCTTTAGTTGTTCTTTGATGAACATATGTGATATCAAGAATAAGATTGTTATACAAGTATCAAGTGATGGTGATATGTAAATAAAAAGAATTTCCATTAATGCTAGTAATTATATAAGATGGTTATAGTGAGGGAGATCAGATCCTCTCTTCAATACTCGATATGTTGTGATGGAAAAATAAAAGATGAGAAAAGAAATTTAGACATACATGGTTCACATTAGAGGTTATTAAAGGATGGAAACTAATAACTAGGGCATACTGACAGTTATGAAAAAGGAAGAAAGTAGCTTGTCATTGTTATGCTACTTATGTCTTTAAAATCATATATAAGCATACCAATAGAAGTATGCAATAGGAATATACTAATGCAAAAGTGTAAAAAAAATTTTTGTGCCTTTTACTGCATCACTAATACCTTTTACAAAAAAGAAATATAAAACCATAAGATTGTATACAGATTATGGACAAGATAATAAAATTATAATAAAGGACAAGTACCTCTCCTTAAGAAAGGTAAATGACTTGACTAGATTAAGGGAGGCCATGTGATAAACAACTAAGTATATGATAAGAGATGACAGTAAGCACTTAAAGATGATGAATGAAGATATTCTTAAAATATTTGTTGATAATTCTAAATGAAGTAAGATAGATATAACAATAACAGTTACTAAACTAGCATAAAGATGGTACTACTTTAATCATTAAATAGCATGAGATACTAAAGTCCTCATAGTAGACCATATTTAGTAAGGACATGTTATGAAATCAAAACTCAATCAAATGAATTATAGATATTATGAAGGGCATTACAAGTAACCTCAAAGAGATAGATGCTGCATGAGGAGTTAAAAGGAAAAGATATCAAGTAAGAGGATAATAATAATTTGATATGAATCTAAACATGATGGAATTAAGAATTAAGAAAGAAGTGTACTCCTTTAATCATGTTGTGGGAACACAATACGGGAAAAAACATGGGAAAAAGAAATAACATATGGGAATGGTATTCTAGTTATTTTTGTTAAAGTAATTTTGAGGACTAAATTAGTTCAAAGGGGAAAGTTGTAATGCCCCAAAAAAATATAGAAATAAAAATATTTTAGTTAAAAAAGGATATTATTCTTAAATAACTAATTGAGTTGTATTTTCTACTACATCATATGGTTATATTAGGATAAAAAAATTATTTTAAGAAGGATTAAAAGTGATATTATATTATGGAGCCATGACTACTGTCAAGATCTATAAATACCCAAATACCTAACCATAGTTAGACAAAAAAAGAAAATGACGTTCATCATTCTTTTCTATTGTTGATCAAATTCAAAGGGTTTTCCTTATAATTGGATACACCTTTATCAAAGGTAAAGTGTTTCTATATCATCTATTCTTTTTCTCTTGATTGTTGCCATAATTAATTCTATGAATTGCTTTATTAGTGTTTATGGGCTGCTATATTTTGAGGAAAAAAGGAGAAGGATAAGAGTTTGATGCATGAATTGAATAGAGGTATATAATCAAAGGCTAAATTGAGCCTCTTTTCATCCTATAGAGATAATTTTGTGTATACATAATTGAATTCCTAATATTCTCTTTGCTTTCTTATTGAAAATTTTCTATTTCTTAGTTTTTGATTGAATTATGAAATTTTACAATTTGGTTTGAGTAATCATTGAATTAGAGTGTAGTTTGAGTGTCATTTGATAGCAATTTAGAGTATAAACATTATACAATTTATCTTAGATGAATTGGTATGATTTGTATTTAATTTGGATGAGACAATTCATGGATTTTTTATGAAAAATAATGAGTTTCGCTATTGTTCAAAAGGCTCATAGCTGTGAACCTTTAAGTCACATGGCTATGAGGCTCACAAGAGAAAATGAATAGGAGTAAGCCTTACAGCTATGAGGCTTAAGGGCATATGGCTATGAGCTTTTTTAGTGCAGGAAAAATATTATCATAAGCTATTTTCACTTATGGTTTGTGATGGCTTTAGTTACATACTATATTAACAATGTATAACCAATGTTTTAGCACTCATATATGGAATTTATGATAAGATAATGGGTATGAAATTACTTTATAAGATTGAAGTTAATGCTCTATGTGTAATAAGTGGGTTAGTGTTTAATGAGTTAGAAAGTGAGCTTTGGCTATGCGTAACCTACTAGAATGTAAGCACTATTTAATCATATTATGACAATGATACTAAACCTTATGAAGCATGTTAAAAACCTTATTATAACTTTCACTATTTGAATGAATATATGAGCTTAATAACAAGCTAAATGATTGAGTATTATGGAAGCATGACTACGATAACTAATAATTATTATAAACATGTACTGTACATGAGATGTTTTAAGATGTTTAGATCATGGCATGGTAACCTACATGGTGTCATGTGACTCTAGTGATATGAAACTAGAACATAGTACTCTGATATGATTAAATGAACTTTTGAGATAAATTAACTCTATCTACTTATATACTATGAGTATGATATGTATGATTAAATGATGAAGGTTGTGACTATGATATGCTTAACTTATCCTCATGCCTTTATATGTCATTAATTAATAAGTTTATTTAGGAGCATTTGAGGATGGGGTACGGAATTTACTATTACTACTATTGTTGTGATATGGGGAAATCAAGGTATTTTCATGTGGGCACAATGATGATAATTGTATATTATATTATTTGTTATAATACAAGACATGAGCTTTTGACATGAATTGTTTATATATATCAATACACACACACACACATGTTATTGTAGAATATGTGACCTAAGGATTATTGTCATTAAATGTACAAAGTAAACTGATAAAGGCAAATGAAATATAGTCACTTAATGATGAGAGAAGAAGTTATTATTACTGTTAGAAGCATGCGATTATTAACATATGATATGACGCCTCAAAATGACAACTGTTACATGACTCTCATTACACTATAAGGATACTACTGACATTAAACATGATATATGCAATGACTATAAGTGGTATGTTTATACTAACTAATAACTAAAGTGAACTTGTACTATATATGGAATGCTAACATATGCAATTGTTATACATTGATGATTATGAGATGATGATATATACATAACTAAGCAATAGAACATGAAAATAAGTCATTTTCTATACTTAGACTAACTTTATAGCATTTGGATTAGTTAGCATACCATGATGCCATGTAGGTGACAAAATGTATGTAGTATTTATAATCACTATTGGCATGCCAACTATTTAAATGCTAAACTAAGTCTAACAATACATAAGCTTTTATTTAGTCATCATATTATGTTTAATTTTTTTTTTCTTGTATATCATGCCATATGATTACCATTTGTAGAACATAATAGTTTAGTGAGATTGGCTTGGAACCCTAATAGGTTCACATGGTTCATTGTGTGTCATTTTTTAACATACTTCTAGCACATATACATTAAATTGCTTACATGCCCTAGCAAGATAATATGCCATTTATCTCGATATGCATGCCTCATGCCATAATTAACATTTAAGAATATACTCAATGTTTACATGCTATCTAAAAGAATACATAACTCATAATGCATATCATATTGAACAATGTCTAATATTTAATGGAAATGTACATTAGAATGTTTATTGTTAACTTTGAGATAGCCGAATAATAATTGAATCAAAGTACTCAAAAGATATCAATAGTATATGTAATTGATCTTTAATTTTCACTTTCACTAAATATTCATCCACAAATTCATGAGAAAATTATGTAATTTTTGTAGATATATGTGTCAAAATATTGTAAAAATCATTCGTATTAGAAGTCCTTGGAAACCATTTTTGAAAGTAAGCAAATGTACATTTAAAATCTTTATTTTTATGTCTTTAAAGAGGGTTATGGCTATGAAACCAAGGTCATCATGACTATGAGGCCTTGGAAAATTATGATATCAAGCAAAGTTTAGAGGGGGGTCATGATTATAAGGCCCTCTCACTTGCTATTCCGAAATGCAAATTTCCTATGATTTTAGTAGCAAAAACACACTCAAAGAACATTAATGCAAGCAATTATCTTCACCAAATGATCTTTAAACATTATAGGTAGATTTAAAGACAATTTCCTCTTTAAATGCACATACAAATCATACAATTCAACATCAATTTTGTCCATTAATTAATAAATTTCAATAGAAGATAAAAGATATGAACCCTAAAGCAAATTCTATCAAATAATAGTAAATAATCATGATTGAGTTTATGCAAATACTATAAAAATCATTTAACAATGCATAGCAATCTAATTTTTGCCTCCAGGATCTATTTTCCTTTCAATTTCACCTTTGATTATTCTCTTCTTCTTTCTTCAACAACTTAAACTACAACGCTAAATAGAAAAGAAATAATTCCCCAATCAATTATACAACATCACTAATTTTCCAATACATATAAATATACAAATTTCATAATATGAAAATGCACTTAACTAATTGAGCTCTAATCCATCCATTTTTCTTTCTCATCACTTCAATTTCATCTTTTCATCATTATGTCCTTTAGCCACTCTAACTTAATAAATAATTCCTTATAAGAAATTAGGTAAAAATAACATCACTCACATAATTCTTTAACTATATAACTAAATACTTATTAACATACTTCAATTAAATTATAAAAATAACAAGGTTTAAGAATGATACACTTACTTTAAAATGAGCTTTAGACCATTTTCCTCTAAAATTTATCTCTTCTTAATATTCCTTTAAAGGATTCAACATGGTGATTTGGATAAACTATCAATAATCACTTGATTTCTTTATACTTATGGCTATTTGATGGAAGAAATTTAAGGCTTAAGAATTGTAGAAAATTTTGTGTGAGATAGGAGAGAAGGGAGGAGTGTTTACTACTATTTGTTGAATAAAATATATTATTTTCACTTATATAGGTTGATCCAATAGCTAGGATTGAAAGATGTGGCATTACACATGGATAGCTAGGATTTTTCCATGTATATATTCATTAAAAATATCATTTAATCACTTACATCTCATTAACTCCTTCTTTCCACTTGGATGGCCAAGAGTTATCATGATCCTATTTAATCTAATGGCCAAAAATGCTCCCTACAAAATAATTTTTTTCTCAATTTTTCCTATATGTATGCTTATTGAATTGATTTTATTTTTCTAAATATTCTTCCAATAGTTCCCATGCTTAGAAAATTTGAACACTATGATTTTTGGTTTCCTTAGAATTTTTACGATTAGGATATGCCACTTTTAGAATTTTCTAAGAATGTTTCTAATATTTTCAATTCAACTCTAAATGGTTTACTATTCACATTACATAGTATATTTTATTTTTGACTTTTAACCTCCTATATAACCTTAAATGCTTCTCAAATTTCACCATAATGCATCTTATAATTAACATTAATTTATGGTCTAATAATCTCACATCGAGCTTGGGATGCATTATTCATGACCCAATGTCACCATTCACCGAGATTATGTCCCGAACCTCCTTATTTTCACATTTTCATGTATTCTACATACCACATTCCTATTGGCAACCAAATTACACTTGTCCTACTCATCTTAGGGCTTCCAATTTTCATTTCCAATTTTTGCCTTAACCTTTCTATAAAATGACCATTTTACCCTTTGGTCATTTTTACTCTATTGTTCACACAAATCGACTCTACCCAATCTGTACATTAATTTATTTCCCACATTTTCTTCTAATTCCATTTCTAACCTTATGAAAAATCGGCTTGAAGGTTGGGGCATGATAATCCTTCCCCTCTTAGGAAATTTCATCCTCAAAATTTCAATGTTATGCTTCCCCTTTTAGGTTTTTCATAGGGGTTCATTTAACATACGAACTTAGCTTTTACAATCCTTCTTATTATTCTTATTGCATGGGATATCCACTAATAATGTACAAACTAGCTATTATGCTTTGATTGCTATATTATGGTTATGGATCTTTGTTAATCAATAGTCTACCCAAAATCATTATAAAAACTCTTCATTTTTAATATTACTATGCAATCAATTCCATCTGTATTCTAGAGTTTAATTATCTATCCTCCAACTCCCTGAATTTTATCACAATTGTCTTAATCATTTCTCTATTACTCATTCTCATAAGTGTATCCTATCAAATTTCCCTTTATTCAATGTAACATGCATGTATGTACATGATTACACTATATTTATGGTGATGTCAATTAATTAGAATGATGTATCTTGTTCATGCATGTTTCTTTAATGATAATGGTATAAATTTATGTATAACCCAATCCCTATGCATCATGTTCCTAAATATAGCCTTGACATAAGGGGAAGTTAACAAGCACATTGCGAGTATTAACTCTTATACCTTTAGATACCACTTCTCTATATGGTTTCAATTCTATCTTATTCCTTACACCTTATTGATATTTTTTGTACATGCATACAGACACACACATATACACAGACACATATATATATATATATATATATATATATATATATATATATTCCCCAATTTTTTTATTGTCATAAAGCCTTCAATTGTCTTAGTAATAATTCTCTAACATTATAAAATTGCAACTCTCTAATGTATTTTTACTTCTAAACTTATCACATTTTATTTCATTTACCTATAGTTCAGCCACTATCTTAATTCTTTGTTATCAATTATAATTGTTTTTACTTAAGGTTTCTATGACTTATCCTTCACATTTCCAATCTCATCTTTATCAACATCTTCACATTTTCAATCTCATCTTTATGAAT
>CANXYI011577141.1:0-16679 GCA_948208565.1 Hura crepitans | reverse complement strand
TATTAACCAAATATAACAAGCTTAATATGACTGTAAGAATTAATTCTAAATCACACCTATCATTATAATGGCCTACTCATCATGAACTAAAATGGGGATAACAAAGTATCACCTTACTTATATGTCAATTTTAGAGATCATAAGCCTGTAAAATAGCAATAAACATATAATGGAACTCAGACATTACTTGAAAAAGGATTTTCTTCAAGTGATAACATAAGGATCTCAAGGTTTCAAGAGGAGATTATTTGAATTGTCTTTGGATAAAGCTCTCTTAGTTTTCTAGATGCTCTTTGTCTTTTTAGTGTGATTAGCCGTATCATAATTTTTAGCCTCATCCCCTTCTCTTTGGTTAAAGAGAGGTATTTATACTTAGGTCTTTTAGGTTTTTCTTTTTTTTGTCTAGAAAAGAGTCCCAATCCCAATAGGATTTTGGCTCCTAGACTAAATAGGAAGGATTCTACCTCCGAAAAGGCTTCTTCCATTGGTAGTTCCATACGGACTTATTCATACTAGTCTACACAGACTAAGCATTGATATACATGTCTGTGAGCTTTGTATGCTGAGTTTCAACCTGGTTTATGTAGTTAGTCTATGCGGACGTTGTTTAATAGGTTTATGTAGACCTATTTCCTAAAAGCTTTGTGCTATGCTTGAGAGTCTATCTCTAACTATCATCATAGGTCAAGGGTGAGGTGTCTCTAACTACTAATGAATAACCCGCTTTCTGGATGTAAAATATACCTTGTTGTATGCTTTAAATACTGTAATTTATTCTTATACATGTGAAGGTGATATGGATGTTTAAATATAATACATGCTTTCTTGATAAAAGATTCATAAACATTACAATATAAAATAGAAGGCATATTATTGGGGCATAATAAGATCTGAATTTTGAACCTTTCTAATACAGAAAATCAGAGGTCCTAGTTTAAGGGCCAAGTGGTGACTCCACTAACCACTTTTATCCTCAATAAAATACATAATCTTTCTAGTGGCAACTCCACTGGGGGCTGAGAATCTCAATCTGAAAGTGTTTTAATAATATGCCATCTAATATTCTAATTTTTATGAATCTCATACATTGCATCCTATATAAAACTATGTCCCTTTCACCCTGATGGTGTTGTGAACTATGACTCCATTTTTCATTCAAGAATAGAGAAGTCCTAGCATATCTATCACTCACAAGCCTTGTACCTTCAAGTATATGAAAAGGCGAACTAATCAATCGCTATTATCCTTGATTAGAAAGACTTGTTAGGAGGGACCTCTACTTGTAGGAGCCGTAAGCCCTTTTGACTAAAACATGAGCCCATATAATCAAGATTAGCAACTTCCGCTAAGTTGTATAACCCTAAAAGCTTATGATTGCATTATGATTGCTATGTAGGCCTATTGTATTTAACCTTATTTAAAGTGGGGCTAAGCCTATTATGCCTTTTGTCTAGAATGGGCCGAACCTAATTTCACCTCAAACAAGACTTAAATGTTATAGGCCATTACCTTTGCATATGCCTTAAATATGAGAGTTTATTAGGCCTAATTAAGCCCATATTTGAACTTATACATTCCCTGATGATGCTTAAGTAAGCCTACCTAGAAAGAATGACAAAGACCATATGTGTGGGAATAATAAGGTTGGAAGGCTAATTTCTTGTGTTTGTCTTTGTACACCCTAACTTGTATCCTTTTTAACATTACATTGTACTTTACATCCATTTTATTTTATATCTTTCCTATATCTATGTACTATATATGTATCATGCTTTTTTCTTAATGCACATAAATAACATTATACATGACATCAACTTTGTACCTTGTATACCATATTTATCCTATAAGCTTTTACATTTTTATCCTAATATCATGCATTATAAACATGCTTCATGTAGACTTAAGTGCACTCACACTAGCACATGACACGTTAACCATAGATCGAAGGCTACTATCTTGTAAAAGGTCATTAACTTCTTACTTATACATCATATTCATACCATGTATCCACACATTTACACCATTCATGCATAAGGCACACATTACATATCATGTATCATCTTAGATAATTCATGCATCATCACTAACCCTCGATTTTGCAGCCACCATTGATCTATCAATAACCTACGAAAGAGAATGATCATGTCCAGAGATGAACTAATGATAAAAACCATGCTAAATGAGATCCTTTAATATATGGAGAAAAGGATGATGGTTGCCATAACCAACTCACTATCAAGCATGAATGCTTAGTAAGATAAAGGTCAAACTTTCACTACTTACAAAAGCAAGAAAGAGATAGCTAATGGCCAGCTTTCTGACGAAGAAATACCCCTTATTAAGCCTAGCTATAATAATGATCCACCACCTAAATATGATAAAGAGGATCCTACAAAGAACTAAATGAAAAGCTAGAGGCCATGAGTCACCTAGTCACTGGGGGTAAACATATCCATCTAAAAGACATCAATTTAAAGTCTAATCATGCCATGCCTTATAAATTTAAGATGCCAAAGTTGAATAAGTTTGATGGCACTACTAACCTGAGGACTCACTTGAAGCAGTACACAGTAGGCATGAGGTCGACCAACCTATCAAAAACACAAATGGTGAGCTTGTTCAGTATGTCTCTAACTAGGCAAGCCCTTGACTAGTACCATAGATTAGAAAAGAATATCAAAGTAAATTGGGAAGAATTGGCTCATGCATTAAACAAATAATACTCAAACAGTGCAATCATGGAAGTAACCCTTAAAGACTTACAATTGGTGCACCAAGAACCTAAGAAAACCTTTTCTGAATATTTGGAATGATGAAGGGACAAGCTACTTTAAATTAGAAATAAGCCAGATGATATCAACCAAATCAAGATGTTTATCAAGAATGCTAATAGTTATATAAATGCTGGGCTCTCTGCTAATGGCATTACCACATGGGAATAACTTAAGGACATAGTTATCGATCTCAAACTAGCATTCCAAAATAGAGGGTTCAAGAAGCATGGGAAACCTACCTATCAAGATGATAATTCAAGCTAAGCCACTAATGTCAACATGGTTAGAACTCACTAGTTCTCCAAATTAGCCAAATATCTTGGTGCTTGAATAAGCTCACAAAAGAGGGAAAACTGAAGTTACTAATGCCTAAGCTGAGGATTGTTCCTCCTCCATCTAATCATAAATTTGATATATATTGTGCTTACTATTAAGTTACAGGTCATCTCATAGATAAATGCTCCACTTTCCATCATGCCATTCAAGATCTCATTAAAGCTAAGCAGATTCTTATTCTAAAAGCTTAAAAGCTCCCCTTTCTCTTTTCCTTTTTGAGTTTAGTTTAGTCATGAACTATTGTAATCATTTCAATTACTTTTCCTTTAATAAAAACAATGAATTTATTTTTAGTCATTTGTATAAATACATTTTAACTTTAATCTAGAAAGAGGAAACTCCTGGATCACATCGACATCCAAAGCCCACTGATTAAAAGATGGATCAATGATCAATAGACATCACTAGGAATAATGTACATCCATGCAGCATAATCCTTAAGTCATGCATCATGATGCACATTTCATAGGAATGGTCCACATCATCCTCACAAACTTACATCTAGTGATTAGACAAGTCATACATTGTGTCATAAGTCATGTAATCTTTTAGAATCATATATAAGCCTTTATCTAAGCATCAACATTCACCACACTGTTGTACAACCCTAACACTATCTTATGACTTCACACTTTTTGGACTAAACATAGACACATGCACTATACACCCTTATAGGAGCCACATGCAAACTTCATCCATATTCTCATATTGTTCACACATATTAGTTAGGCTTTGTCATGCATTATTCATCCATGCATTTTCATTTGGCATACTATACATAGACACATATCATTAATCATATAGACTTCATTATAAATGTAACATGCATCCATCATATATCCATATTATGTTTAGGCATGTCATGTACATATCACATGCATTTGAATCATAAAGGTTACATCTCATGCATACACTTGGCATACCATAATCCATCATATAGTTCACATTTTATCTAGGCACATCATGTATATATCACATGCATCGTTAAAATTCAATCTTACAATTATCTATGTAATTTAAGCATAGCATAGTATAATTAATGCTTAAAGCATGCATTATATCATATTAACAAAAAAATCATGCTAACTAAGAGGATCATCCTTCACTTAGGCTTTTCATAGGAAAAGACTCAACTCCTATACTTCCTTTAACACTTTTCACCATAAAAATGGTAACCAGACCTAAAACCAATGACAAAAGTCAATTTGTGGCTAAAAGCATGTTTAATAAAGTGATGGCAACATTAGAACAAAAAATGATAGCACTTATAGAAGAAAAGATGCGAGAGAAGTTTGAAGTCCAATAACAAGGTGCTCTAAAGAACTCGATGGGCCTGAAGTTAACCATAGGGGTAAGCAATGACCAACCAACTAGGCTAAGGAAGATTTCCCATAGACTTCCCTATTTGAATAAGACTTTGTCCATAATACTCAAGGAATTGAAAGAAGAGACCCTTCTTCAACCCTTAATACCCAAACACCATTTCTTACCACTTTCACCTAACCATTGCTATGACTTATACTATGCTTATCATCAAAAGACTGGCCACTTAATTGATAATTACAAAGCCCTTCATTGAGACATCTAAGATCTCATAAACTATAGAGTGATACCCTACCCTGAGGATCACTAATTATCGGACTTAACCAATATTCCTTAAATCTCTAAAAAATAAGGTTCTCTCTTTTTGACATTCGATCTGCCACCTTATAGACAAACTCTTGAACAACTACAAGATCCCACCAATCAAAGAGATGGAAGGATCTAATAAAGAAGTGAAGACTGTCTTTTTTTTTTAGTTGTTTTCTTGCTTTTATGTTGGAATAATTATGCTTTAACAAAATATCATTTTAAGCATCTTTTTGTACCACAATCATTATATAACTTGATACTCTTAAAAGTGAGTTGAGAAAAGAATGAAAAAGAGAAAAAGAAATAAATATAATCAGCTTAATTTACATCTATTATAAATAATACATGATGGCTCGCCACTATTGCACACAATTTTGAAGCTCAAAACTTGATCTTTCCTTGTAAAACATAAGAAATATCCCTAAACTTGATATGAGAGAAAGGAAATAATAAGCTAGGGCCAACTACACTTAAAAGAATGCCTTCTGTTCAAATCCTAAAAAAAGTCCAAATTCAATAGGCTCTAAACCTAAAGCATCAAATTCATTATGTATCATCATTTTCAAAGCCTAAAAGTTTATAGCAATCACACTAAAAAGCTAAACCTTTTTTCAATTCTTGCCTATAAAAAATCCAAATGTTAAAAGGTGCTAAACTCTAAAAACCTAGAATAGCAAATAGATTTGCCTTAAGCCTCAAAAAATTAAGCATTCCCTTTTCAACTATGGTTACCCTCATTTAAAAAGAACTAAGTTTTCTAGTTCCTGTTAGGCTAATCAACCAAAAGCATTAACCTAGGCAAAAGTTAGAGAAATTCGAGAGAATAAATTTAGTCAAAAAATCTTCACGACTAATTAATAATAGGGATATCATCAATACAGTACTCAGAAAGGTAAAAGAATGACATTCGAATCATAAAAATTCTAGATGTTGGGGGCACAAAATTGACACTTGCAATGAACTCCTTATGAAAAGCTTTATCTCCCATGATAAGAGCTCCAAAACACACCGAGCCATCTTAAAAGGTGCAATTCTATACTCAATTGATCAAATAATCAAATCCAAAGCCTTAACCAAATGTGGATAAGCTGAATTCAAAAAAATAAAAATGAATCAAAAAAAATAAAGAAGCTCACTAGGTTGAAGACTCACAAAAGGCAGCCTAGGAAAAAATTAAAGCATACCTCACTAGATTGAAAACCTGCAAAAGGCAGTCTAGGCAAAAATTAGAGGTTGAGAGAAAATATTTAGTTAGAAAATCTTTAGACTGACTAATAACAAGAGTACCATGCTATGCAATCACATACATTTAAATGCTCATTAATCATAATCATTCACTCTTCAGCCACACATGCTTAAATGCCTTCTATGGCAAATTGACATTTCACCTGAGCCTTCGCCTCACCATTGTTCACCTTAACTCAATACCTTCCCTAGCCTTTCCATCATTATAACTTAACCTCTTTCTTCGAGGGACATCTTATTCTCATTAGCCCAACCTAGCCTGCAACTTCACAACTTCACTCTTTTCTCAAACCTAACCTTTTCTTATGATAAGTTTAAGAGGAGAATGATGCTAATGACAAAACATGTATTGACTCATGCATTAAGAAACATTGTCACACATATATCACAAACAATAAGTTTACTCACTCAAACTCATTTACACATCCATGTTAGGAAAAAGTACCCATTCTGCATGTTCATACATTTGCCTTATACATCTATCACAAAAGAACATTCGTTCATTAAAAGAGAATATGCATCTGTTGTTCAACATACATTAACTTTCACCATTCATTCATCATAGCAAAAAAATGTACTATTATTTAACATGTATCTACCTTTACTATAAAAGATGATTCATTCATTCAATCATTAAATAAAAAGTCATATTCATGTCTTACATGCATTTAATATTCACTCAGATTCCTTATGCATTTAGGAGAAAATAAGTAAAACACATACATTACTAATTTCATTAGAAATGCATTTTTCACCACTTAGTCAAAAATATACCTTGTTGTATTCTTTCATCTAGAAAAGATTAGGAACCAATTTGTATATCACTCATTCATCACCAAATCCACCCATTCATGACATATTCATATTGAATCACTCTATCACTATGTTCCTCTACTAGATTCATCTCATTCTTCTAAGATAGGATAGAGTGCATTCATTCATTCAAGAGAGTATTAGGTCACCAATCACAAGACATATTCAAACATTTGCACAGGTATCAACACATTCACATACTTATATTAATTAGGCATTAATATATCCAGCATGTAGTCATATGCTTCAAGCACATAATATATATACACATTCTTTAAGTTCACAAACATTAGTGTAAACAGCTAGCTAACATAGCTCAAGAACACAAAAGAGAAGTAACATGCATGTGCACAATCATTCATATATCATAGAAAAGTTTCATGCAAGGCATTACATTCATTTCAATCCATATCAATTTATACGTACACACATCTCTTAGCCACATTGGTTGTGCACACTCATATGCATTAACCACATGCCTAAATACATTTAAACCTCTAACTCATGCATCAATCATGGACTTACATCACACATAACACATGTGCACATGATGTCATACACATACTTACATGATATTAATATCCTTAAACTAGGTATGGTTCAAATTATTGTTTACTCAAACCTAACAACAGATTTGATTCAGTTAGTATAGTTTAAACCTATCACCAAATATGGTTTGATCCATGACATTAGACTATTCTTTAAACTTATCACCCAATTTGGTTTATTGCTTTAGAACTTATCACCAAATATAGTTGTCAATTCTTTCAGACTCATCATTGGATTCAATTTGGTTAAATCTTTTAGACCTATCACTAGATTTGATTTGGTATAACTCTTTCAGACTCATCACTAGATTCTATTCAATCAACTCTTTTAGGCCTATCACCAGATTTGGTTCAGTCAAATCTTTCAAACTTATCACTAAATTTGGTTTGGTTAACTCTTTCAAACCTATCACCAGATTTAGTTTGGTTAACTCTTTTTGGTTCAATCAGTATCTCTAAACTCACCACTAGATTCAATTCAGTCAACTATTTTAGACTTATCACCAGATTTGGTTTAATCCATCTGTAACTCACCAACTTAAAGGCAAATAGGCACTTGCATTTGGTGTAGTTTATCTTCACTTGGAGGCATATAGGCACCCACATTTGTTGTAGTTTTCTTTAGCTTTAACAAATTAGAATTCACTTAGAGATGAATAAGTACCCCATTCGGTGTAGTTCATTTTAGCATACTTTTACACCTTATCAGGAGACATCAAAGTGAAAACACATTTTGATCTAGTTGGATTTTTACTTCACCCAAGGACAAGCATGCACCAGTATTTGGTGTAGTTTTCTTCACAATATCAATTCTTTTTCGAAGGGAAAATACAACTCAAGTTTAGTAAGCTTTTGCAACGATTCAGAGGTAGTCATCTATATTTGATGTAGCTTTATGCTAAGTAAGTATATCTAACTAAAGTACTTTGATGTGCACTATTGCTTTAGCACTTCACAACACATACCAAAGTGGGGGCAATTATAAATGCCTTAATTTTGGGTCTAAGACTTTTCTTATGTATTAGAACTTTGACCTAACCCAAAAAGCTAGTGGTGTGACCTGAATTATGAAAAAAAAATGGGAATCTATGTTAGTAGCAGAGGGCTTAGGCTTAAAGCCTGACACTAATTCCAATGGGGATGTAGGGGCAAAGCCTCTTTGGTATGAACCCATTCACCTTTTTTGGCCTATGATGATCACCAAAGATAGGCTCTTAAGTAATGGCATAAGCACCTTAGGAAGTAAGTCCGCACAAACCTATTTTAAATAGGGTCCATATGAACACACAACACCTAGGTCCGTACTAGCCTAATTAGCTCTACTAAGACCAAGGCCCATGGTCTGCACAAATAAGCCAATGTCATGTCCATATGGACTAACTCAAACTTGGCAAAGCTTATCGACTAGTGGGAAAGCATAGAACCTATATTCATACGGTCTAAGCCATAAAAGTCCGTACAAACTTGCCAACATAAAATCTATTAAATGGGGGATTTTCCTATTTAGACTAAAATTCCTAATCCTATTAAGATTCTACTTGCTTTAGATAGGAAGCTCTTAAACCTAAGCCTATAAATACCCTTCTTGTGTATGAAAAAAAGGGAGGTTGAGAATTAAATTCATAGCAGCTAAGCAACCCATTTGTGAGTCCAAGAGAGGACTCTAACTAGGATATGATCTACTAATCCTATTAGCCTCACTAAAAGTAATTCCTTTTATACTCTTACACCTTTGTGTTATTGCTTGAAAAGTTTATTCACAAGGTAATATCTGAGGCCTCTTTTTGTATATATTCTTGTTGTTTTCATGGACCTATGATCTCCAATGATTGATCATAAGTGAGGAGATTATATGTAATCCCTACTTTGATCATAGGAGTAGGTCATGGTTTTAAGTTATTTTATACTGAATGAATTAACTGCCATTACTTTGTATTTATCCTGTTATCATTGTCTTAATTGCATGGACTTATTTATAAATATGATAAAGTCTGCACAGACTTACTTCCTTAACATATGTATGATATGTTATATGCATAGACTTTTGTTTAGCAATGATGTCTTATCTGTCTTATATATTATGCTTTAATTTATCTTGTTAATATTATTCTATGATGTTAACTTGTTGTATAATTATCTTATTCTCTAAAATGCATGATGTTAATATATTAAAGTTATTGTATATTCTGCATGAACTCCCCCATATGAGGAATGTAGTCCATATGGATGATCTTATCTCATCCTTGTTTATTATGTTGTGTAGTCTGCATGGACTCCCTTTTTATAAGGAATGTAGTTCACACAGACATTTACTTTGAATTTCAATTTCACATGTATTTATTTGTTGTCTTCTTTTTGAGTCTATACAAATCTTTTATTTGGTATCTTTAAACCTCTTCCTTTGAGTTGTATGCAAGTAATCTTTCTCATTAGAGTGGAGGTCTAGATAGACATAATTACCTTTATAAGCAGTGGTCCACAGAAACATTAGCCAAAGCTACATAGAGTCTACACAAACTAATCGACATACAGATGGGACCATTTAAATGCTTTACTTATTTCTTTAATTTTGTACTTATTATATCTTCTGATTTATTTTTTATTGTAATAATTAGTTAAACAACTTGTTTTACATGCCAATTGCTTAACTTTCACATCAAATGAGTTTTTACATAATTAATTGGTGTTTTCATATTAAAATAAATTTTAGTTTTTCTAATCAAAAGTTATATTAAATGTATTTTAAAAAGCCAAGCTCCTAGAGATGCGAGTTAGGCAATTATCGCTAATTCCTACAGATTATAAGTAATTATCATATCACGCCACTACTAATGAATAATCCACTTTTTAGATGCATAATATACCTTGTTATATAGTTTAAATACTGTAATTTATTCCTATACATATAGAGGTGATATGGATGTTTAAATATAATGCATGCATGCTTGATAAGAGATTGATAAATGTTACAATATAAAATGGAAGGCATATTATTAGGGCATAAATAAGATCTAAATTTCAAACCTTTTTGGTACAGAAGATCGGAGGTCCTAATGTAATGGCTAGGTAGTGACTCCACTAACCACTCTCATCCTTGATAAAAATACATAACCTCTACAGTCAGGTAGCAAGTTTAATATTAATGCTAATCATATTATTGAATATGGAATTAAAATATGATAATTAAATACAAAAGAATGTTTAAATAATAATATTTGGAAGAAATCTAGTTAAGAATGGTACGGTGTAAAGTATGTAATTTTATATGGTCAAAAAGAAATGTGGATGTAATTAGGTTAGAGACGTGCTAAAGAAATTATGCGAAATAAATGCAAATAGTAGTTGAGTAAGTATGTGTGTTTTGTAATAGTAACTGAGTGGTACAAGTAGGGTAAATGGCATTAAGATTAAGAACATTGTCATGTACTAGTAGAAATAATGATATATGGAATCCTATGATTTAATAACTATAGAATTAGAAAGGAGTTTAGTGAAATAGAGTGGCCTATGTATGTGTTAAATATTGTGGAAGTGTTCTAAAATACATGAATGTAACTGTGTTATATATAGAATTAATATGATTGAGTAAGGTGTAAGAGTACGTCACTATATAGTAGTAAAATAGAGACAACAAAGACATATAGGTATGATATTAGATGATAGTCGAAAGGTGTATAAGCATGTAAATTAATGCATATGTTGATTCCTATAATGTAATCAAAATAGGATGGTGTTAATATAATGGAAATGAGTTTAGCAAATGAAAAATGAGATTTAAGGAGAATTAAAATGAAAGTCAAAGTTAAAAGTTGATAATGGTACTTAGAAGTAAAGATATGAGGAAATAGGGTGAATATATGGGGAAATACTTTGATAATAAAAATATATTACATGGCAATTACCTAAAATACATCCTAACCAAATAAACCATAAAAATAAAATTACATTTTAGGACACCTAAAATACAATCTAACCAAGAATAGGCAATAATAAAGGAAACCAGTAGAAAAACACACAGAACACAGAATAAAATAGACGGCAGAAAATAAAGGGTTGCTAAAAGATTACTTCATCAAGATTTAATGAGGTGGTTGATAAAATAATAGCCAGATCCCAAATAATCAAATAACTCGCTTCACAACAACAAAAATAAAATATTAGTATGTGAAACAAAAATAGACAGACATACAAGAATACAATAAAAATGGATAGTCACACAAATATAAAAAATATTGCACAAATAAATTATCACACATACAAATGGATAGTCACACATACAAGTGATGGATATGCTAGCATTTCCCCATTCTTGAATAAAAAATGAAGTTATGGTTCACAACACCATCTAAGATAATAGGGACATAGTATAAAAAAGTGCAATGCAAGAGACTGATAAAAATTAGAATATTTGGATGACATATTATTTAGGTACTTTCAAATTAAGGTTTCTCAGTCCCCAGTAGAGTCACCACTATAGAGATTATATATTTTTTCCAGGGACAAGAGTGGTTAGTAGAGTCACCACTTGGTCTCTACACTAGGACTTCTGATTTTCTATACCAAAAAGGTTCAGAATCTCAAATCTTATTTATGCCCTTATAATATGTCATCCATTTATAATGTAACATTTATTAGTCCCGTATCAAATAAGCATGCATTACATTTCAAGTATCCATATCACCTTTGCATATAGGAAAATAAATTGTAGAATTAAAGAGTTACAATAAGTAATATATTTATACATCTAAAAATTAGGCTATTGGTCATAATTCCATAGGAATTAGCAGTAATTACCCAACTCCCATTTCTAGGAGATTAACCTTTATTGAAAATACATTTTTGTTATTGTGACATTAATTAAGAAAACTCAAACCCATTTTATTATGAAAACACCAATTAATTATGTAGAAAACCATTTAATGTGAGAATTAGGCTTTAGCATGTAACACAAGTTATTAACTAGCTATTACAACCTAAATAAACAATGGAATAAAAATAGTACAAAACTAAAGAGGAACAATCCAAAGTGCTAAAACTGGTCCTGTCTGTATAGCATTAAGTCTGTGTTAACTCCATAAAGCTCTAGTAAGGATCCATGTGAACTACTGCTTGTAAGGATTATATGTCTAGCTAGACCTCTACTCTAATGAGAAGGGTCACTTGTATACAACTCAAAGAGGAAGGTCAGAAACAATAATCAATGGTCTATACAGACCACAAATAATAACCCCTACGTACACAAAAATGTATATATATATTTGTTCATGAATAAACATAAATACAATGTTTAGAGCCACAATATAAGTCCATGCAAACTACATTTCTCATGAGAGGGAGTCCGCATGGGCAACAAACAATAATAGTGAAACAGAGAGATATGTCCGTGCGAACTATGTTCCTTATAAGAGGGAGTCTATATAGACATCATGCCATCCTCAAACACTAAGCATCAATATGTCACTTTATAATTAACATTCATGTTTACATACATAACAAGTGATGAACAAAGTTAAAGGAGATGATCAAAATCATATTTGAAAATGGGCTTAAGCTTCATGCATATTTACAACATATTTATTAAAGAGCAGGACAAATATAACATACTTAATTCCATTCTTTATGTGATAAAAATAACTTATAAAGTGAGCCTACTCTTATGGCCCAATGTGGGGATCACCTCATTGGTGGCCAATCATAAGAGATCATAGGCCCATGTTCATGGCAAATAAATGAGAGAAGGCCTCATATCTTACCTTATAATTAAGCTCTTGAGTAATAGCACTAGGGTTGGGGTTTAGAAAGAAAATATTTTGACTGAGAAGGACTAATAGAGCGAATCTTTTTTAGAGTTCACACCTAAACTTTTTGTAACACCCCCTACCTATTTTGTAAGAAAATAGGCAAAAGATGTTACTTTATAGAGGTCACCCATCCTTGGATTTCCTTGGGTAGCTTTTGTTTAACTTTTACTAAGGTTTATCCTATTCAATGTGAAAATTCTATTTAATAGGACCAACGGTCTATGATACACCTCTCATGTATATGACATTTATACGCTCGTTCTTATGTCTAATTATCAACCTAAGCTGTTGTCTGTAGCTATAAACTCTTTTTATCCAGTTATATGCCAACACATTAACTATTTAAGCCTAATATTACCCAACAACCCATGGTAAAATGCATGAATGCCTTTATCTATTAAAACATATCAATTTAAAAGGACTTTATCTTACTTGGACAGTCTTTGGCTACACTGCTAGTCACCCTTATAATGCCAGTCAAACCTATTACCTGCACATCGGACAACTGATATGCTGAGTATACACTCACTGCACACACATACAAGTGTTTAGTAATAGATTAAATGAATAGCTATGCTATTACTTGCAAACTTGCCCTAGCATTATTAATCTCTACTTCCTTTATTACTTTAAGGAACAACTCTAGGGCTAGTTACAGTGGCACACATTAAGAATCTATTTTAGAAATGCTTACAATTCCTTATTTACCTTAATATATTTTATCAACCATTATGAAAGGTTTATATCATTCATTCTATTTCTAGTTCCATTTTATACTTGAGACTTTATGTGTATGCTTTCATCAACTATTGGTTTGCAACCCATTATTAGCTGGCTTAGATGATTTAATATCTTATTTCATCATTATTGAGTTAACTTCACTGTTATCATCCTTACCAACTTATTCATTATGTATCTAATGTCTTATTTTAGTGATATAGTTTATTCAAGGGTTATTTATGATGGTCTCACCTTTTTATAGCCTACCCATCTCTATACGCTTCTACCATCTATCTTATCTTACATGAGCCATTTATATCCTTTAAGATTTATTCCAAAATTATTTAGGTTTAATGAGTATCTTCTTATAGCTTGTCTTTCGTTCATATTGATTTTATTCATAGGTTGTTCCAATCATTATGCTTAAGATCCTAGTCCTTTCATTATTGTTATTAGCTCTATTTAAGTTCCTCAATTATTTCAATTATAACCCTCAAAGCTTAGGAAAAACTCCCATCCACTTGATAGTGGGAATCATGTTGTGTAGTGGCCCCCATTTTGGGCCTTGGTAGCTACAGCTACCTAGTCTAAGAATCGGACAAAAATCAACCAGTACAGTGGCCCACATTTTGGACCTCAATGTCTGTACATGCCCATGTCTTGTAATAGGGATTAGTTCCTCAGAACCTCCTAATATTAGAGTGGTAAATAGTAGGGATTAGTTGAAGGACCTCCTAATATCTACAAAGGGAATAGCAGGGATCAGTCTCATAGGACCTCCCAATATCCCAATACATCTCAACATACTCAAAACCTTAGGTGGATAGTAGGGATCAGCACTGTAGGACCTCCCAATATCCACAATCATCAAGTGGGTAGTAAGGATCAGTCTGTAGACCTCCCAATACCGAAGCATACAGGCTCACATAAGTACTTAGTGGCTGCACTTACTGTACATAGGCTAAAATCTATTCAGACTCAATCTCTAGTAGTTGCTAACCCTTAGTTGACTTGTCAACCTATCCAGTGTATACTCACCAAGTGGCCAATATCCATATTATTATCTTTACCATCATTGCTCACTAATTTCATTATTTGAATATCCACAATGAGAACATTACGCTTATTTTATTAATCTGCTAGTTTATGATTTAGACTATTCACTCAATGTTATTCTAGTTTCTTTTTCATGTAATAGTATACATATTTTGCCTTACTATCTTTTGCCTCCGAATGTTTTATCCTCTCATTCCATGCTATGTCTTTCCTTTACTATAAGATGATAACCTATTTTTCCATGTTCGACATTTTACCCTTTTTACTATTAGGATCTTGATGGTACTTTATTACTTATAATATTCGATGTTGATCATAGTGTATTATTATGATACTCTTTGGAACCATTATGCCATATAAGTACATTTAATACCTTATCAATTATACTTTCACCTTTATGTCGGAATTCCATAAAATCATCATCTATTTATTCATTAAATTTTGTCCATTTGTAAACTATGCATTCATTGTATTTTATCGTGTCATCTAATTTTATTCTTCAGCACTTTAGAAAGTGCAGCTCTATTTCCAGCTTTATATTTTAGATTTAGTCAACTGATAATTCTTCTCCTTTACTAGATATCTATTTAGATTATTTCCAAGTCGGTAAGACATAATTATAAGCCCATTTCATCTTATTATTTTTACGAGACAGTTACGGGTCACTTTTAATTTCTTAGATAGTTACAAGTCTTTTTATGTAAATGTTTATTCATTTGGTAATTTCTTTTACCATTCCTTTGGTCATTTTCCCTTCTCCTCTTACCTCATACCATTTCACCTTATGGTATTCCACACCACTAAACATTCCTTCTATATTGTCATACCTAATTATCATTTCTAAAAAAAATTCTTAGGCAACACACATCAATTAAATTCTTAAACTTACACCTAACATTATACACTATACTTATTATATACCATGTCCTTACATGTCCATCTCACATACATTATCCCTACATCATGACTTATCACATTTTAACTCATAACCATACACCTATCTTCACATTCTATGTCACTTCCATGTCATACTTCATATTACCATCCTAATATCTCATGTATTCATGAGATGCACCCTTACACATGCCATGACATACATGTCATGCATTCGGTCATACATACATCACATACTCCCATATACTTTTCACATACAAAACACATTCACATCATCTTATCCACTCTAATTACCCATCCTAACATGCATAACATTCCCAATTTACCATGCACACATACACTATTATAATTTCCACATGCACACACATAACTCCAATCCGACATTTCTCTAAACTACAAAGCATGTTTCTGCTAAATTCACTTACAGTGGGCTCTCAGTCATGTCAAAGCCATTTTAGAACCATTAATTCCATCTTCCTCCACCATTTTACACCATTTCACAAAATGGCATAATAAAGGTTTTGTAACGACCGCCGGTCGACTTCTTATGAACAGTGCATTCGAAACCCGATTGATGTTCCCCGTGGTGCGGGTCATCATTTCAAGTCCGATGACTGGCATATTGGTCATAAAACTTTGACGGGCCTGAAAAGGGTCAAAATAAAGGAATTAAAATTTTTAGCAGAACCAACAATTACTTTTAGGTCATAAACTTTCAATTCCGGAGATAAAAATATTTTGAGACCCAGACAGTGGAGACCCGGGAATGTACCCGGATGGTCTCGAAAATGCCATACCCTGAACCTCAAAAATTCTATTTAGCATGTTGGTGAAGGAATCTAAATTTTCTGAGGTCATCT
>CANXYI011577106.1:0-10218 GCA_948208565.1 Hura crepitans | reverse complement strand
TTATAGAAAATAAGGTGTTTTATTTAATAAATGTTTTAATTTGGGTATTTTTGAAGACTAAAGTCTTCTCACCCTAAAATTATTTGTAAAATTGAATTGATGAAATGTTTTAAATAAAAAGGGATTTTATGTAATAAAAGTGTTTTAATTGATAAAATGATTGATTTGGAACCAATATTCCAGTAACCAAAATGATTTTATTTGGAACAAAATGTTTTAGCTATTGAAATGGCTTTGGAACCAAAGTTCCATAATTCTTTAGAGAATGATTTTAATATATAAAGCATGTATTTTTAATAAATAGTTTTTGGAACCAATGTTCTATCTACCCAGTAAAATGATTTTAGACTAATGTTGTCGACTAAATAAATTGGCCCAATTGCATATATGTTAGATTTATTGTTTTGATGTATGATTTTTCCTCTGCTTTAATTTTAATCACTTTTGATATGCAAACATGTTTATATTAATCATAATAATCACTTACTTAAAGGGAATTGATAAAAATTAGAACCATCGAGATAAAAATTGGTATTATGTAGTAGACATGAATAAAAGGGAATTTTCAAACACCACTATGTAAACCAACTTGCAGTGATTACTAAGCTTCTATCTTCATTTTAGAATTTGGAACATGCATTTTTTAGGCCCATTTCTAGGTCTTGCTTGAGTAGCCCATGATCAAGGTATCTCTAGTTGATGACTACACTGGGAAGTCTCTTATGACAATTTGCTTTGAAAATGCCCTATAATTAATACTAGTTGAATATCTAGTTCTAAGGTTTACCATTTCCCAAAATTGCATATCATACTAAATCCTTAAAAATAAGTTAGGCATCCTTTTTTACCCTTTGGTGGTGTTTCAAAGCATAAAGCTATTTTCACCAAATTCAGTGGAAGGTTAGGGATAATAATCACCACTCTAAGCCTCATATATAGGGGTATATAAAATGGTTAACCAATAGATCTTTATTACCCATAATTAGGAAGACCCATTAGGAGGAACCCTACTTGAAGGACAATAACTTTGAAAATGGACAATACCATAGCTTTATGTAATTAACCTAGATACACTTTCCTTGGGATACTATAATAAATTGCATTGTATGTAATATAGACTTCTATTGTGAAATAAATTTCACCATTTTTAAAAAGACAAGGTTTAAACTATTATGCCTTTTACAATGGGACATATTAAACTAATTTTCATCTTAAATTGGCTCAATTACATCCAAAAATAGTTGTTAAAACTTATTGTATGCTTAGATTAAGGGCATTATGTTGCAATTTGAAACTTTGTGCCATTTGTGTTCTTATGTTCCTTTTTAATGCTTTAATAAAGCCCACCTAAGACAATTATGGCTAGACTACATGTGTGGGAGAAATAAGTTTAGAAGGCAACTTGTATGTATTTATCTATGATGAATATCATGTATGCATGCATACATACATCACAAATAATTTCCTTTCACACATCATACTAACCTTTTGTGATTGACAACCATTAGAAATTGGTTATTAACTAGCATAGGCAAACATTTCTTTTTGATTCACCCATTGGCAAATCACTATTTCACTATCCAAAAAATCATTTGACTTCTATCCCAAACTATGGTTGAGGACAAAAATGCCCCTATTTCTCAAAAAGAGGCGATGAAAGCCCTAGATCATTTCATAAAAGAGATAAAAGCTACCATAAATGCTGAAAGCTTACCTATAACTATTTAGCCTATGGTTAAAGCATTACAAGAGACTCCTCTTACTTATAGCCAATTTTAAGAAGCTCTTGTAGCCTTCAAATAGGACATGCAATATTACATCACTAATAGTTAAACTAATGCTTTATTTAGCTTTATTCTATATGGTAGATCTTTACAACGACATAAGATAAAGAAATATCATCCAAATAAGAAAAGGCTCTACTATGACAATGCCAATAGTGAACCTTCATTGCTCAGAGCTATACTGTGAACATCACCAACATATAGGGTAGCACACTAATGGGTGCTAAACTCTTTGAGCTACTATCTACGGTCTTTCCAGCTCATGCAGCAAAGAAGATTAAACCTTACCTAATCATTGTCTATTAATAAATAAGCTTTAAGCTTGTACCTTAACCTTTCTTTTATGTATTTGAAAATGTTTTGTACTTATTAACATAATTCAAAATTTAGTAACTTCACCTTTTATCTTTTAAATAAAATGTTTCACCTTTTATCTTTTCAAATAAATGTTTCCACTTTTATTTGCCTTATATGATGTTTTGTCAGGTGATAACACTAATAAGTGCTAAACTCTTTAAACTACTATCTAAGATCTTTCTAGCTCATACACTAAAAAAGATTAAACCTCACCTAATTATTGTTTAATAATAAGAAAGCTTCAAGATTACACCTTAACCTTTCTTTTATGTTTTTGAAAGTGTTTTGTACTTATGAACATAATTTAGAATTCAGTAACTTCACCTTTTATCTTTTTAATGAAATGTTTCACCTTTTATCTTTCCAAATAAATGTTTCTATTTTTATTTTCCTTATATGACATTTTGTTAGGTGATAACACACATATTAATAATCATTACATGTGTGACATTAATTTAATTATGAGTAGTTTGCTTAATATTTGCTTATGTAAGCATCTTGGATTGCATTTCCGATAACTCCTAACAAGGGAGATGAGAGATAGTAATAATAAAATAAAATAATGAATAAAAAGAGTGAGCATATTTTACGATGAACTATTGAACCAAGGAAACTTATGGAAATAAGGATGAAATAGGTTTAAAAGATTAAAAGAAAGAGAATGGCAAACAAGCTATGTTAATGAGATTGAAGTCTTAATGCAATTAACACTTTACTGAAACCTAGTCCAAAAGATCTAAGGAATCTATCACTTTAAATTTTTCTTCTCTTAAATTGTACAAATAGCCTTTACAATCTTATTACTTATAATCTTCCATTGTCAACACCCATAACACTTTGTTCTTATCCTTGCAACTTAAACCTTACCAATCCTTCTTTTTGATAGCCATCAAAAAGCCTAAAAGTGCTGACACCCTAAACATTCTAACCAAAGCCTTGCATCAAATTTCCTAATCAACCATCAAAACTAAACAAACCTTAGGTTAACTTCATAGTTAACCTTATGGGTACATATGAAATATCCTAAAAATAGTCTTCCATCTTTTAGCAGAAATTCTTGATGCAAGTAATCAAGACCATAATCATAAGGAATTTGAGGTGGTAGTGCTAACTTGATCCTCAAAGACTCTTTTGTACCCACAACTATTAAACTTGATGTTAAGCCCACTTTGACAAAAATGCCCTAAAATAATAATCTTTATACCTTAAATACCAATAATTAGAAGGACAATGAATAAACAATAAACAAGTTGCTCTTTTCTATATGAAAATCTTATTACATAAAGAGGGCATAGTTCCTTAAATAACCTCTTAAAAATGTTAAAAGGTTAAGAATCCCTTTTACTAAAATAAAATGAACCAAGAGCCAACATTAAAGATCTAGTATTAAAGAAAAAGCTAGCAATACTCACGAAAAAAAAGTTTGACTAAGAACTACTCAAGTAAAAAACTCATCCCAAGCTAAGTTAATCGTAACTGCATTAATGTGACACTTCCTACCAAATTCCTAAAGAAACCTGACCAGCAATACACATCCTGCTAGGTCACCCATCCTAGATTTTCCCTAGAGGTAGACTCCTTAACACTTATGGGCTATTCTCAAACTCTATTAAGTATTGCTTAGATCTCCTATCCAATCTTTAAGCATGTCTATATATGGTTTAATAGACTTTGAAAAACCATTTATAGACACTGTAGTGCACATCAAACATATATCAGAATCACACACACATAGGGCCTCAAGCCCACAATTGTTAAAACCTCAAGCAACCTAAACAAATAAAACACTTATTTATATACATCACATCCATGTTTTATATAGAGATATAGCAGCTCCTAAGCATGTTAACCCATACTAACAAAATTTACTTGAGTGCCACTACTTAAAAAAATAACTTTATTACCCTTTAACACTTATATTGCTACACTGCATGATCACTAAGGCTAGTCTACTTATCCTTGCTACTTGCATACCACAACATAGGTACAATGAGTATAAAACCCAGTGGAGAATTTAAACATTTAAACCATGTTTGTTCTTATGTGGACCCTTTTGTGATCACTGAGAATGATCAAACCGAAGCAACTTAAGACTTAACTTAAGCCTCGACTCCTCAAGTCTCGACAGACAAGAATGAAGGTAAAAAAATGCAAGGCTGCTCCATTTTGATTACTTTAAGGAGGTGCAAGTTAGGCATCACAAGGTAGGAGTCATCACTTAACGGAGTCGAGAAATAGAAGTACCATATAGGGCTAAAACTAGAGCAGTTCGGAATCCTACTCTTATTTATACCTCAACTTAATACTAAACTTCAATTTAAATTTATGACTCTATTCCTTTTCTCAAGCGATATCTTGCATTAAAAGTAAATCACACATTTACATAGAAGAAATTACATAATAGAATATATTTGCAGAAAAGTAAATAGGTACTTGAAATCGAAATAGCATACATTAAATTGGGCCATTAATTATTTCGAGAACTTTGGTTCTCTTAAGTCAATTTTATAAAAATGGTTTTTATTATAGTGACTTTTATTAAAATTGGATGGTGGGTTTGAGAACATTGGTTCTCAAAGGTTAATTTGGAAAAATGAGTTTTATTGTGATGATTTTATTTGGGAAGAATGGTTTGAGAACTTTGGTTCCCAAATGTCAATTTAGGAAAATGAATTATATTGGGATAAATTTTATTTGGAAAAATGATTTGAGAACTTTTGTTCTCAAGTGCCAATTTGAAAAATAAAGCTTATTATTGTAAACTTTATTGAAAGAAAATCATAATTTATTTTATTAACAAAACACCAATTTATTAGGTAAAAATAAGATTTTGATTATTATTTCTATTTAACATGTAAAACCATTTTTCTACCCAATTCAGTGCTCATGGAAAATTTTAGGATTGAAATTGGATGTAACATATATAAATTAGGAAATAGATTTAATTTGAGAACTTTGGTTCTCACATGTCAATTTTTAGAAAATAATTTTATTGTGACTTTTATTAAAAAGATCAAACCCAATTTTATTAATAAAATACCAATTAATTAAAAAGAAATATTTTGATTATTTTTTTGACCACGTGAACAATCATTTTCCTAATTATTACAACATTCACAGAAATTACAGGGAAATAATTCAACCGTAAAATAAATTACACGGCAATTACCTAAATTACAATCTAACTGAATAGAAGATAAAAATTACATTTCGAGATGCCTAAAATACAATCCAATGAATAATAAACAATAACAACAACAATCAGTCCCAAATAATTAAGTAACTCACACACAACAACATAAATAATATATTAGCATGCAAAGCAAAAATAGAAAACAGATAGAAATAAAATAAAAATAAACAGTCACAAAAATATAAAATATTGCACAAATAAATTACCACATCTAACCAGTAAATGGGTAATGAAAAAAGAAAAATAAAATTACTACAAATGACCAAAAATAATATTTTTTGTTGCGAAGTAAAAATATTAAGATAGATAAAAATTAAATATAATAGATAGTCATCAAAATATAAAATATTACACAAATAAATTACCACATCCAATCAATAGATCGATAATGCAAAAGAAAAATAAAATTAGCATAAACGACAAAAAATAATATTTTTAATACGAAGCAAAAATATGAAGATAGAAATAAATTAAATAAAATAGATAGCCGCAAAAAAAAATGTGACACAAATAAATTACTCTATCTAACTAGTAGATCGATAATGCAAGAAGAAAAACAAAATCAGCCCAAATTACCAAAAATGATATTTTTGATGCGAAGCGAAAATAAGGGTGCAGACAGAAATTAATGGAAAAATAAGCTATTTCACAAATATAAAAATATGTACAAATAATTTACAACATCTAACTAGTAGATGGACAAAAATGCAGAAAGAAGAAAAATGAAAAATTCATAGAAAACGGGTCGGTCAACCCATCAATATATTTGCCTTTAGAAAGATCTCGACTCGAATTGAAAACGATGCTTGAATCTTTGAAAAAAATCCAAAAAATGGAGTTCGAAGAGTATTTTTGTGTATTTTCTATGTTTTCTCTCTCTAGAATATTTTTTCTCTCTTTAAATTGACTAACCTTAGCTCAAAATGATCTAATTAGTTTTTATACATAGACCCCGAGGCACAAAACAAGTGTTTTCATGATGAAAATAGTCATTTTGGGCTTTGTAACAGCGAAAACGGTCATTTTGGTGCTAAAATGCTCGTTTTGGGCGAGACAGCCAAAAAATGAGAAAAACGACCGTTTTACGGGTAAAAACGGCCGTTTTGGCTATTATGGGCCTAAACGTCTGTTTTGCATATGGGAACACCCATTTTAGGCCAAACTGTCCAAACAACTGTTTTCATTTTTTTTTTGCCATACTGCTAGTGGTAAAGCCCTTTGCACCCCCCTTTGGGTGTCAGTGTTGGGTATTAGGCTCCAGCCTATTGGCTCGAGCCCTCAACCCACCACAGATGCCCATTTTTTTCGCATTTCAAGTTGCACCGCGAAATTTTTTAGGTCAGGCAAGGACTAAAAAAGATAATTTTTAAAGAAAATTTTGAGATCTTCTATTTAGACATAAAAAAAATCCATTTTTTGGATTTTTGTCCTTTTCATCATCATTAGGCAAATCAAACCTAGGAGCCTTAGAGACCTAGTGTCTACAACCCTATAGGTTTACTAACTCTAATGTCTACATCAACATGTTTAGGCTCTAACTGCCTACTCTGCATTGCTTTTAATGCCTCTTATGACAAGTGGTACAAGTGGGTGGTCCATTTCTATTGCCCCTATATTAGGAGCACTATTAGCTCGAGGAGCCAATCGAGGTCTACTCGTAGAATCTTATCCAAACCTCTATTTTAGTGCCTATCTCTGCCCTTAATACCCTATCTAATATTGGCACCTAGGCTAAGACTATGTCTGTGATTGACCCTCTCTCTTCTTTTTACTGTCCCATGATGTTGCACTGGACTGTCCCATAGTGAACTGCCTCTTTCTCTAGAAGAAATCCCTCTTTTCTTGCATTATTTCTTCCATGTCATATGCAGTTGACACAAGTGCTACAAATTCTCTCTCTCTCTAGGATTTGCTAGCTGCATCCTTAGCTCTATATTTAGTCTTGCTAAGAATCTCATGCATTTCTCTTCATCATTAGGAATGAACTCGTCTGCATACTTTAGGAGTCTGGCAAAGTCCTTTTCATATTTTGACATTTTTCTCCTTCCCTACTTCAAATTGAGGTATTCTTGTCTCCTCTCATCCTTATAGGAGTTAGGTATGTATTTCTTCTTGAACTGTGTAAGGAAAAATTCCCAAGTTAGCTGTGCAGGTGCTTTCCTTCTCTTGATAGTGTTCCACTAGTTGTAAGCTTTTTCCCGTAGAAGATAAATGGCACACAATAAATTCTCTCTTTCTATACAGTTCAGTTGCCCCAAGACTCTAAATGTCCTTTCTAGCTAGTACTCAGCCCTGGCAACATCATCCTCTTTCCTCCGTAAAAAGTTAATAGCTTCCATCTTCCTTAACCTTTCTAGAGGAGTCTTCTATAGAGGAGCTAGTGGTAGAGGTGGTACTAGAGATGAAAGAGGTGGAGGTGGAGCTGCAGCAGTAGTATAGGTATGTCCAAGCAAATTTTTTATCTATTGCAACAACATAGGGGATACTTCTACCTGCTATTGACTAGGCACTTGTAACTGTGGGTACTATGCGGCATTACTAAGTTCAGGTACTAATGCATTGCCTATCCCTTATATAGTAGTTGGTGTAAAACTAGCCACTTTTTTGGCCCTTCCTTCAAGTGCTTAATCAGCCATATGCTTACAGTAAAAGGAATAACTTATTAGCCTTATACAACATAATAGTTCAAAGGAATTTGAGACTTAGACATTTGCACTTATGTACTTTGCCTAGGAACATTAACCTATACTCTGATACCATACAATGTAACACCCCCTACTAAATTCCTGAAGAAACCCAATAAGCAGTGCACTTCCCGCTAGGACACATATCTTTAGATTTCTCCCTTAGTCATTCATTTAACTTTTACTTATTTTATACTATTTAATTCTATCTAACTCTAAATTTATTCTTATCTATCCCCGTAGTTCATTTAGGTTTGTATCATCATGTTTATGCCACTACAAGGTAATTTTAATGCAGTTAGGTATTTCCTAAAAGTCCTATAGCATAACAGCTGCCCGGGTCACTATCCCAAAATTCTTAACCTATAAAACACTTCTTTAATAGATTCTCACATCTCTTGGATGCTTCTAGTCCCCTTAATATTAGTTTATCATGATTATCTATCAAACAGCAACATAAGCCTTTAGCCATAAGCAAGCGAAACATAACATGGAGCCTTAGGCTTAGAAACATCAACATAAACCATGCATACACAAAAAGGGATTAACAACTGATTAATTATAGCATAACCTAAGTTTATGCAATTACATAATATGTCCCTTATATATATCACACCCATTTCTCACCTAAGTACATAGAGTGTAAAAGATATACAAATGTACATTATGAACCTTCTCTTGAATAACCTCTAAACTTCACTGCACACTTTACCAAGCTACGTCCTTGTTCTTGTTAGCTATGCACCAAAATAGGTACACTGAGTATATAATATACTCAATGGTGAATTCAAGCATTTATAACATGGCTAGTAGTTTATCCATGCATATACTCACATTCTTATCTTGTTCTAACATCCAAGTACAACCTAGATTACTAACATGTAAAATTACCATTTTACCCTTAGGGTGTTATTGTTTGTAAATTATCCGTTTAATCACTTTAACTGATGTAAATTATGATTTTAGGATCATTATTAATCATTACATGTATAATCTTTACAAATTAAGCCATTAAGCATTTCCTAATATAAAATTACTAAAATGCCCATGTATTATATTTTTGTGATCAAGTAAATTTTATGGTTCTTACGTAATTTATTTTAGCTGGCCCATTTAAAAAGACAACACTGATATACACTAGATCTAGAGGGAATAACTAGTGCAGTGGTCTACATTCTAGACCCTGACTACTGCATCGGCCTAATTAAGCTATAACACCTAAGGTATAGATAATGAGGTGTGGTCTACCAAGCAAACTGGTCTATCCAACATGCTACTATAATGGCCCTCCGAGACCTTTACCACTGTATTGATATTATTTTAAAGATTTGTGATAAAATGGCTATGTCTACCTAACAAACTAGTTTATCTAATAGACTAGTGCAATGGCCCTCTATGACCTATGCCATTGCTTTGGCAAAAATCAATACTAGCATTAGGTGGAAAGAATAGAAAGTTGTCTATCCAATAAACTAGTATAGTGGCCCTAATGGGGACCTATGTCACTGTATTGGCCCTATCTAAAAAATAAACAGTGTAACAACTGCTAAAGATGCCTAAGTTGACCGATCAGTCCGTCAAGTGGGTGCCTATCTAATGGGCCATTTAACCTCAACTCGTGTCCATTTCTTTACTGATTAACTTTTTATAATATTATCAAGTCAAAAATAGATAGTTATAATTTTATGGCATCGTTGAAATTTAGTCTGGTGTAGTATGGCCACAAATAACCTATACCAAGTGAATTCTTAGAAGTGTTTATAAAGGTTGTAATTGTTAGTAATTATTATATATTATGCTAGACTTTATTTCATAAGTATTTCATAGTTTTATGCCGTTTATTGTCTAGTGGTTTTATTGGTTCAAGTAATGGTCATTTAAGACAGTTGTAGGTGTAGCACCCTCTACCCGGTCTATACACCAAACTCAAATAGAGAGCACCACTGCATAGTGATATTCGATTCCATTGCCCATAAAATCCGAATAATTCAAAACTTTTTATTAAGTTGTTTAATAAACAAATTTCTTAACTTGTAAAGTTGTAAAAACATTGAAAATCATTTGGCATGCTTTACGAGGCAACTAATGGGATCATTGTGTCAATAATTTAGTAGCATAACGGCTGTACTGGGACACTTTCCCAGATAGTAAACCTATTAAAAGCACTTCTATGAAATCATAAATTACATCTCAACATCCA